>JAUMHL010000010.1:6422397-6437414 GCA_032362345.1 Sandelia bainsii
TAGTGCATTTTAGGTTCATCCTGAAATTTCACCCGAAAGCCGAATATCCCTAACTTTTTGTGAGTAGTGTATGTGGAGAATGTAATATCAACCAGATTATGTTTTCTGTTAACATAATAATCATAATATAAATGATGATGAATACAGAAATGTAAGTCGAAATACATAAATACTTAACATATCAATGAAATGTACACAGACAACGTATTTTTGTTTGCCAGAATATCCGATCTACAACATCCCGTTTTCTCTTCCACAAAAATATTGTTGTTGCAGTTCAACATCCAGATGTGTGACTCCACTTTTATGTTCAGGTTCAGGCATCACAGCACTGGGTTAAGGTCAAGGAAAGACTGTGGACTGGGTCAGTAGACAAAAATCTAATCTTCACACACATAACATTTGCATTGAAATTTAAACAAAAACACAATCTTTCTTTGACCCTAATCTCAGTACTTTACTTGCCCTAACCGAAGCTAATGTTGGACTTGGGCCTCAAACTTGTCAGCTTTGCACAGTATACGCCCTTCATCCACCCCAACCACCTCCTTTGGACTCACTTTCTGTTAAGAAATGTAGCACTTAATTCATTCAAAAGATATGTTTTCATCACAGCATGACCACTACTTTATATACACAATAGTGTGTCCCAAACAATATGGTGCCTTGAAATAGAAATACTAAAAACCATCTTATTTGTTTAAAGTGTTTGCAGACTAAATATAATTGCAATTTTGTTCATATAGCAGTTCTATAGCAGTAAAAAGGAAACAACTTTTGAAATCATTATTAAATTTTGCCCGTAACAGTGCGATTAATCGCGATTTGGTTGGTTTAACAGAACATTGAATTTTAGTGTTGCTCTTCATTTCCTTTTTCCTTCCTTTTTCTTTTTAACAGTCAACACTGTTAGTGTAACCATAACAGTTCTATAAGCTTATCTGTGTGTTTATTACTGTAACTATGATAAGGGAGGTCCTAATTTTTCACCAGTGAGTTTTTTCAGTTTATCTGTGGTACTAATTCAGGAAACACTAATTCGGGAAACACTTCTGCGGTATAGGAGCTGGCCTGATCAAGTTGGAGTCCGTTATTTCTTGTTTTTGACAGAATTGGGGGCAGCAAGTATCTCAGTGTGCAGAGCAGTTGTCTACAAACCAGAAGGTGAGTGGTTCGATTCTCACTCCTGCCAGGCTACATGTCAAAATGTCCTTGGACAACACACTGAAACCCCATAGTATGCGCTGACATCTGCTGTCTGGCAGCTGTCCAACAACAATTTCGTCAAGGGGATCAATAAAGTATCAATTATTATTATCAAACTGCCATAAACAGTTAGGGCCTGTGAGGAAATTTTGGTGTAGTGGCCAAAGCACAATACTACAGCTTCTAGGTAATACAACTGTTTGTTGTTTTAGTACTGCATCGGCAGTAGATATATATTTGCAGTTGGCTGCTGAGTCATTCTGACTTATTTTATGCCTTGGTGACAGATAATTACTAGAACAAATAGAATTTGAATTAAATTATTAAATACATAAACTTTTAACAGATTAGATTTAATGTAACTAACTATTTGCAGACTGTAGTTCAGAGCCTTGTATAAAATATTTATTCTTTGATTATTTAACATGACCACTTAATGTATACAGTAATCTAAAACTTGTCTGTGTGCTTCACCTTCAACTGAGAAACTTGTTATGTGAGGACAAAATGCCCCATCAAAAAGAAAATTAACAGAACACAGTCCTCCCCTTCCACAAGTCTCCAGTTTGACCGATGATAGGTTCATCTGTGACCTGGTTTCGTTGCATATTAATCATGCTTCCATCCTCGTACACTCTCAGGCAGAGGGATTTCACAGATAACAGTCTGATGATTGGAGCAATGTGTTTCACAGACCATCAGCCAAATAATTCACTCTAATTAGACTTGCCTCATACAAAGTGAAAATAGGAGAACAGAACTTTCAGAGATTGTGGACAATTGGAGAGTGCATGGGGGGAGGGGGAGACAAGCCTCAATGATGAGTGATGAAACATTCAAACCTTCACAATACTTCAGAAAGAGAGGAGGGGGGGTAGGACAGAAGGCAGGTGGCACAATAGCAACATTTTATTTCTTACCATAAATAGTCCAAGTGACAATATGAGCATGGATCCCGTGTAATTAGGATACAGCATGTAGTGAGATGAATGTGACTCACATTCTCCTACATGGTGAATAACACAGATCAGGAGTCACCGGAGACCTGTCAGCACAGCAGTATTGTTCAGTTAGGTTTTGTATTGATCTACAACTGACACAAAGCCATGTGAATGTGCAGAGCATATTTATTTTTATGTTTTTAGATTCTCTGACAGAGCTATTAGAGAGTTAGAGAGTCTTTTCTCAAACACAACTTACTAAACTGTGTTTATCTCAGCAAAAAAAACACAGTCAAAGCAAAATGTTTATTTTTCATCCATTGCTGTATATTTAGGACAAGGAGTTCCAGAGGTGACTTTGGGGCAGTGGAGTTGCACATTGAGCAGGGTTATTCACCTTAACACCAGAAGACTCTGCAAGGTACCTTCTTACCAAAACATCCTTGAGCTTGACACTGAAACCCCACCAGCTTCAAGACTACTGACCTGCAGCTGACTCTGACCTCCATGAAGAGAGGAGGAGAAAGTGAATCAAAAAAATCTCTCTGCTTTTAGGCATGATCCAGTTTCTACTTTTCCCCCTGGCTGCTGGGTGAGATAGCAGCACCAGTCAAACAGATTCAAAGAGAAGCAGAAGCACACTCAGAATTATGCAAGTATGTGAAGGCATAGCATTGTACTTGTAGGACTTCTGAAGTTTTTCTATTCTTGAAGGCTAAACTGACACATATTAGTATTCATACCTAAAATAATAATGACACAAAGGCAGAAAAATGGTCCATTTCTGGCTCTAATCACCTTAGTAGAAGCATTATTATTCTAGGAAGATTGACAAGGGATGAATATGTTAATTTTTCATTAAAAAACAAATATTACACTAGGACAGTAGGGGATTGCACAAACTGCTGGTCCTGCAGAAAGACTTTTCACATTCGAAACTCCAATCTGTGCCGCAGCGTGAGTCTGTTCTCTCATCGTCCAGCAGTCCAATGTGTGTTATATCTCTAGCTATGGAGCTGGACTGAGGTTGAATGTGAAATATCAAAGCTTTAGCAGTCCAGTGGTGTCCAGGCATGCTCCAACTGTCACAGTTGAAATAGAGCTACGTCCACCTCATCCAAACTCATGTGTATTTGTTGCTTTCCTTTCTGGCATAATCAGCAACACAAATGCATTCAGCTAATGATTTAATTGTATTTTACAGAATGTCATTAGCAGCTTTATCATTTTGACAGCTGTGTTTCTACCTGTATTTGCATGGTGCCTGACAGCAGCAGCTTGATTCTGTGAGAGTTTGGATTGAAATTAAAATCAAGACTTGCTGACGTGAGAAAACAATGTTTCATTTATGTGCATTGACAGAAAATACATGACAAAAGCCAACCTTCTGAGAGGTCATCCCATTTAAGCATTTTCTCATATAGCAACAGAAAAGTTTGATGTGATTACGAAGACAGGCTAGCAGATGCAGCCTCTCTTCAGGAGTAAATGTTTATTGATCAAGTAAGACTTGGGCATGTAAATTCTGATTTGTATGAGTGTGTTGTCTGGTGAAGGGTAGCTGCAGAGAAGAATCTATCACTATTGGCATGTGGACCTGATTACTGGAGAGACTCTGAAAGTCTCATAGACCTATGATAAAGAACTCTGTCCAGGCCTCTTTACAACCACATCACTCAGAGTGTCTCCACAAAGGAACAGTGCGCTGCAAAAAAAAACCTCTTGTTGCAGGCCTCATCTTGGCACAATCACCTTATCTTGGCTTTATCCCAGCAGAGATCCTCATGTCTGGGCTGATGGAACATGCTTCTCAGTACAGAGTATTTTAAGAAAGAAAAACAAACCTGAATTGGATAAAAACCTAAATTAAAATCACATTTAAACTAAATGTCTCGAAAATGTAAAACTGTAAGAGAAAACAGATGTAATATTCATGGGGAGCCAGACTGGTGGAATATGACTTGCATTTGATTCACATTTGAAATGTTAGTAGGATTCAGCAGCAGCCAATTTATTCGTGAGAGTAGGCGGGGTGGTCCATTCTGATTTGAAACACCATACTGGCAAAAGTGAAAAAATAAAATGTGAAAAACGATCTTTCCAGCAGCAAGTATGGTAATCAGGACAGAGTTAGCATTTTGCAACTGCAGGCAGAAAAGCCCAGGCTGACTAATCCCCTGGCTGACAGAGCAACTATAGACAGTACTTCTTGTATGTGTCCTGAAACCACACAAAAATGCATCATCCTGTTAAGAGTGTCCATTCAGTTTTCCAACTGAGGAAGACATATTTTCTATGTATAATTTCTGCAATCAAAACTCCCTTACTCTTGAGGATGTCCAACTTTTAGGTTTTCATGCTCTCATAATTTTCAGCTTTTGGTTGAGTAATGATTCTTCTACATGTCATCAGGTGGCGGCATTGAGTTTGGTTTGTCTGTTAAAGCATCTTGCGCAATATTCGTGTAAACAAAAGTCAGCTGTCAACGTTGTTCATTAGAAATAGATAACCACTAATGAATAGCACACATACATATTAGTGTTCAACTCAAAGCTGCAACTAAATTTTATTGGTTTATCTGATAATTATTTCTGTGCTCCTAAAAAATGTCTGAATCCCAAGATGATGATGATTATTATCATTATTAAATGTCTTGCCCTACAGATATTCAGTCTATTTGATTTTGTGAAATCAAATATTTCATATTCACACTTTCTGGCGAATTTGATTTTTCACAAATTTTATATTTCATTATTAAATTTGTCAAAAAGACCAAGATTTGAGATTTGTGCCTCAGGTTCCTACAGGGGCTTCGACCCCCAAGGAATGGTTGTCACTCTTGCTTGAAAATTATTTAGATGAGAAAAGGAAATTTACAAATATATTTGAGAGAAGGAATGAACGTCAATGTGCCATTTCCTAAAACCTGGTGTTGTTGCTTAAGTACAAGATAGTCGATATATTCTGAATATGTGTTGATGAATCATTTCCGATACAGAGGCCTATTTCACATTAAACCAGAGCAAACTTTTTTTTTCCTTCCTGTACATTCCCCATTCACATACTGCTATGCACTGATGATTTGCACCGGAAGGCAGCACGTCTTTCATCTGTGAAGGGAGCACCTGTGTGACTCACTGACAGGGAAATGATGTCACCAGTTTGCTGCCATGTTGCTGTCTACAGCCTGTTGTGTCTTTCTCAGATACATCAGCCAAAAGTGAAGCTCGTTTCCTGGAAGGTCTAGATCTTCTTGTAAAGACTAATAAGGGAGATCCCACTCCTGATCGCAAATATGTGAACCAGCCCAAGTTGTGAAAACCCTCTTAGATGGTTGAGCAGTACACTGTAAGTTTAATGAAAAGTGCGTTGTGTATTCACTGCGTATTCATACGTGGGCATGTTTTTATTTCCAGATAAATTATTAATTTTATCTCAGTCTTACTATTCAGACTTCTTTCTGACTGTATAGTTATACAATTCATTTTATAATACCTAGCCAGCATGTCTGAGTACTTTGTACTTTTTGTTCACTGACTCAGTATAACTGAAAAGTCAGTGAACAGTTATACTGAGTCACTTTACTCACTATACTACTATAGTGAGTAAACCTCAGGCCTCACATGGACTTTTTTTGTGTCCCTTCAATTCTGAGGTACTTATACTTGGAGTATTTCCATTTTATTTTACTTTAATTCTGCCACAATACAGAGTGAAATGTTATAATTTTTACACCACAACATTTTTTTCATGACTTTAGTTGCAAGGTTACTTCTTGAAGATACAGATTCTTTATAAAAAATATTATCAACTGAATAAATGATGATGTGTCATGGATTGACCACCTGTCAGTAGATAAAGTAGTTAAAATCAATGCCACTTTCACCAGCTGTTGTTTTGTACCACACCAAGTCTCTGTAGTAACACAGATCTTTCTCTCTTATTTTTTATTACTATTTTTTGCCAATTGTTTTTTTATTTTTATTTTAAAGCATGTACTGTACTACTTAATAAAGAATATAGAAATAAAGTGCAGAAAGTGGTACTTTAGGCAAGTACTTGAGTATTGAGTTTGTGTATTCCTACTACCTCTGTAGGTAATTTATATTATAATATGGTACTTTTTATTTTGCATTCACAGCATAATCAACCCAACTACCCAGCAGGAGTCATTAGTGTATAGCTACGCCATCTGCACAACTGCAAGCCTGAAGCTGAAAAGCACCACAACTGGGTATTGAATCCAGTTTGCTGCAGCGGTGGACAAATGTTGTTCTTCTGCACACACAGGCACAAACCATAGTACTAGAATACTGGATTTCACAGGCATTAATTAATAAAGACACTGTGAGTGATAGAGGATTGCAAATAAAAGTTGATTAGTACACCAGAAGTACGACAACTCACATGTAATGTGTAATGTAATCAACAATCACTCAATTGTAAAATTAACAACAATTAAGCCATGTTAAATAAGATGGGGTATTTGATATCATGCCAAACAGACAGGTTTGATAGACTACACTGACGCTGACACTGACTACAAGCCACAGAGTAAGCCCTGTCATTACAACAAGAAACATGCCAACTTCCATTTTTCTTTGGAAATGGTGTAAAGATGACATTTAAGGGTGGCACTATGAATGCAAGTTTGTATACCCAAATATCCTGAATGCAAAGATGACTTTTTGGCAGTACATTTTCCAAAACAGCAATGATCCCAAACACGCTGCAAAAATTACACAACAGTTTTTAAAGAAGAAAAGAGTGAAAATTGCGACCTGGCCAAATGTGTGCTCTGACCTGAATCCAACAGAACATCTTTGTAGTATTTCAAAGCACAAGGTAGAGCAACACAACCCTGCCAGCAAAGAGCATCTGAAAAGAATCATCTGTAAAGAATGGAAGAACATCTCTCGACAGATTCATGCAAGACCGGTATCATCTATGCCCAGGAGGATCAACATCAAGCTCAGCACAGCTTGGAGTGGGTGATAGTAACAATAGTAACGTTCCCTCTGGGGAAAGAGACTTGGTTCCTTCAGCTGGATGCTAGAAATGAGTGAGTGAACTACTGTAGCTTGCAGACTTTGCTTCTATCATGCCCGACTCCATTGCCAGACAAAAACGTCAATGTTGGGTGATTCTGCAAAACATGGCTACACTATCTGTAGCTATGATATGGTTCAGGTGAGAAACAGGTCATTGTTATGGTAAATGTGATGGGGTTAAAGTATGATTTAGGTGAGACACAAACTCTGGTCTCCAGTCGGAACGTCAAATGTGCTACTCATCCATCTATCCTTAAAGGCACTGGCACTGAATGCTGACACTAGACATATGCATACTTCCTAGAATACTGGGCTGCTTTCATCCTGACCTTAACCAAACCATATCCACACATCTTTATGGTAATACATGTATGTACATGCATTTGAAAGCTAAATGCACCGAGCCTGTTTGGTCCAATCACAGCATTCTGTCTGCACTGTAAGGTTGCTGCAGTCTGAAATCATAGTGAATAGAGACTTTTCTTCCCCAAACTAGCACACATCCTCTCAGTTATTTTTGAGACTGTTCTGCAAAATAGGATATAGGCTCACAATAATTCAAAGCAGTTGGAATTGACTAAAATGTCTAATACGGCAACTGAAATAAAAGTAGTTTTTCAGTCGTCCGTCCTAGTTTGACAAACTGTACCCTCTTGGGAAGGATCGAGCCCTTATCGATGCCTGACATCTCGACAGAGCAAAATTTCTAGTGCCCCATTTTTAGATGAAAGCAATCCCACTGAGATATTGTTCATTTAGCATTTGAATTCAAGAAAACAAAGAGAATAGTGCAAATTATGCTACATTTTCAAGATATTTAAAATCTGAACTTCAATTCTATGTTTGTTTTGTTTGGTATCTATATCCGTGTGTGCGTGTGTGTGTAAGTGCGTGTGTGTGTTTGGGTGTCTTTGTGGTATCTTGCCGTAATGCTAACATTTTTTTCTTGTCCTCCTTTACTGTGTTACTGTGTTGTATGTTGTTTAAATGTTAAATAAACAAAATGTGCAGACTAGACCTACTCGAACAGATGTTTTCAGACAGGAAGTAACAACACCCCTTCTTCCCCCTTCACCCATGTCAGCACTTTGCAACGCCATCACTTCCCCTTTCAACGAGCAACATCCAAAGCATACTTATAAAGATCTTTATGCATATTATCACTACCCACAGATGTACACTTTTGTTTATTCATGCAGTAATGCAGCAGCAAGAGGAGGAAATTGTACATGTGTGGTGTTAACCAACATACATCAACCAGACATCATGTGATTTCATATTAGTGAGACTCTTGTGTGTAGACAGTCTTAATTACTTGATTCAGTGACACTCAGGCCAACCAGTTCAGACCAACTGTTTATTCCTAAGATAAATTGCTTTTGCAAAAATTTGTCCTGTGGCAATAAATGCTGAAAACAGTCATCTTCCTTATTTCCTTCACTCTTAGCTGACAACATGACCTCATTGTTTGGAGAATCAATCACAAGATTCCCTGCTGAGGAAATAGCTGCATAATTAAAACTGTAAATGGGAATATTATTTCAAAATGATCAAACAAGGCAATCCTAATCTTTTGTGCCCAGCTGGCAGGAACACCTTCTTGGCTCTGAGGTGTGTGTGTATTGATTTTGTTGGTTCTCTCATCTGATATATTGACAAGAGGTAAATACATACAGCAAAGCTAAATGACCTTTTTTTTAATATGGTTTCAGTGATTCAGCAGTCCACTGTTTACCTGAAGGGAAAAGATATTGTAGCGTCAGTGTAACGGACCACTGAGCTGCAGCTGCATTAATGCATTTAGTAGTACAGCTTGTGTCTCTTTTAATCAATTGGTGTTGTTTTAAATGTGATGTTGAAGAAAGGCTTTGATTTAGCTTGGAGTTACATGGGTGTGTGGCAAGTAAAAAAGAGAAAGAAAGAGAGCTTTCACCTTGTGGTATTTGTGTGACTTTGACCACTGGAATATTTGTGTATTTTATGCTGGCCAGCTACACACACTAGCTACGTGTGCATGGAGAGAGTGCTGTAATTGTTTAGCAGCTGAAAATCTTCCAGGAAATATTTTGCTCCAGACCCCTCTCCCCTTTCCTCTTCTCTATGAATTCTTTATGACTTGAGATATACGTGACATTTTTACTCAAGTTAAAATATTTTCAAATCTTTTGAGCCCATCTTTGCTCCAGTTTCAACAAGGTTGAATTCATATTATTTTCCCATTCGCTTGTGTTTTACATGTTCGTTTCATCCAGTGGTTTTCAATTGCTACACACTTGTGTGTGATACTTACAACAACAAAACTGTTACTAGCATTAGTAATTAGGATTATTATTTGAGGGGGCAGTACAGTGGAGAAGTGGTTAGTGCTGCGTCACAGCTAGAAGGTCCCCAGTCCCCAGTCCAGCAGCGGCTTTTCCTTGTGGAGTTCACATGTTCTCCCTGTGCATTGCATGGGTGTCCTCTGGGTACTCTGATGTCCTCCCACAGGTCAAAGACATGCAGTTAGATTATGTGTTGACCCTGAATTCATGTGAGTGCTTGTCTTTCTCTATATGTCATCCATGTGATAGACTTGTCCAGGGTGTACCCCACCTTTCGTCCAATAACAACTGACATCGATTCTGGCACCCTTTACTGTTTAGGTAGCATTCCTCTAGACAAGTTAACAGTGCAGTGCCTGATGCCTCCTTTCCTTTTATTGTTGTTTTATTGTTGGATTTCTCCTCCACTGCTCAATTTCCTTCATTAGTAGTGAAGTGGGATGGGCCACCAATTTCCATATCAAAAGCATATGTTGTATACTTCTGTTATAGACACTTAATTATTTTAACTTTGTTGCACTCACTTCTCATCTATAATGGCATAATGGCCACTGAGTCAAAATACTGCAACACCCACAGTCACCATTGGAGAAGAAGACAGGGTTATAAGTCAGAGTGACATTGCAGTAGAGAACAAAACACAGTCGTAGTTTTGTTATCTTCAAACATTAGCAGCACATGTAACAGTTTTAAGCTCTAGAATTACCAGCTGAAATGCACCTTGGGAGTGGTAGTTTACATCTACTCTAGCTCAAAGTATTTATTCTTTCATGCTGATCCAAGCTGTAACTCACAGTCACGAAACACTGTAAATTAAAGGGACATTTGTTTGAGAAACCAGGAGCATGTGGAACAGCTCCTCTCCTCACATCACAACTCCAACATTGCTGCAAAGTATTAACATATTGTATCAATTTTATTCCATTTATTTATGTCCAAATGGACAGTCATATTTGTGAATTGCCAAAAAATGATGTAGACATTTATTTAACTTTTAGTTCTTCAGTGTAGTTTAACTGAGAGGATCATTCTCTTTTTCAGGAAGCCTTAGTCACACACCCACACCACAAAGCCGCCCAGTACAACCACCTCCTGACCTGTGGCCACTGATCATCTTCAGGATTGAACCAGTGACTTCCTGAGCACAGAAGCTTGCTTCTCTAATAGGCAACACTGTCCATTATTGCTATGTTTATTTTTCTGTCCACATTTAACTAATATATTAACAGCACAAAAACATAAAATTATGATGCACAGAATCATGTAAGTGCACTGGGCTCTTCAAGTTTTCACATAGTGCTTGTGTAAGTTTCGTACTGGACCGGGACTCTGTGTCTCCCTCACACACAGAGCAAAGAGTATTCTAGGGTCAAACTCTGTACATGCCTATATCATTCTGCACAGTGAAGGTCAAACATCGAAATGATAAACAACAAGAAACACACACAAGGGTCAGGTGACCTTTAAATTTAGTTATGAGTTGTCTACGATAGACATACAGCCACTAAAGAAACATTGTCAAGGTCCTGTGTTGGTCTCTTTAAAGACAGTTTCAATCTCTCTCGAACAGAGACATCACATTTGTCTCCATCTGCCCCAGAACACACCTATTCCCTGTTGCTTTCCACTGTGTCACAGTGAGTTTGTCTTCCTCCATTAAGGATCTGATGTTCTGGAAAGAGCTAGGCCCAGACCGTGTGCAGACACATTTTATTATTCATTACATTTCATTCTTCCCATTTCTGCAGTGTCTGGCCTTGCTGTTGGTGCAAGTGGAATCGCAGAATACGAATGATCTCCCTTATAATAATGCCCTGGATCTCACACTTAAAGAAGAAATTTGTCAAAAAGCTTGACTTTAATAATAAAGATTTATACATCAATCACATACTCAAATAAACACTACAGAATATACAAATCTTTTTTTTATGTTACCTGGGTCATTCTCATTTCTTTATATTGTATAAAAACTTAAATGTATCCTAATAATAAAAACATTCTCAGATTTTACCTGAATCAAAAACAAACAAACAAACAAACAACATTTTTACTCAGTGAATGATCGTAACCAACTGTTTTTCTTTCTAATTTCAAATTTCTAAGTAAACAGTTGACAGGATGCTGAACCCAGGGGCTTTTCTCTATCACCAATGAAGCTGTTAGCTGTAAGTGGTTACACCATTACAGGAAGTGGAGCAAAGGTATGGGAAATGAATGCGAGCAGGGTTTATAAAAGACGAGGTGGTTCATCGTATGATGGGTTAAAACATTTTCAGAGAGCTATTTGTGGCCTGTCGCTTTACACGCCAGTTACAGACAGAACACCATGGAGACGCTTCTTTTTCTATTTCCTCAATTCAACTACATGGCCCCAAAGGAGGAAGCATATTTCAAAATGCTTGGTCCAGAAGACTTGCAGCCACCAAAGATGAAGGACGATACTAGCAGGTTGGTGTGGTAACAGCTATTTTAAAATGTTCACTTGATTTGGAGACGAGTAATTTCATACTGTTCATTAAGAAGTGTTGAAGGCAAAATGTCAAATGTCTGAAAGGTTAGTGGTGTAGCTTTAACCATGAGAAAAGAGATTAAGCAACAGTTGTTTTTTTCTTAAACAAAGAAGTCTTTTACTCAAGAGCAGCATGACATTAAAATAAGTGATTTTTTTTTACTATTCAGTAATTGCTCATATGAGTGTGAGTGACTACTCTATGTAAGACTTTTTAAAGCTGTTCTCCTCCATTTTCTGGCTTTTTATTCAAACATGTAGCACACGCATATGTAACTTCTCTTGCAATTTGTGTTGTACAAAAAATATGTGTAATTTTTAGTGTGTCATAAGCCATTTTAGAAATGTGTCTGCGAGGAGGAATCGTCTGATAAGTTGCTGATGTGGTGAATAGAGGCATAGCTGTTTGTGGAACTTGATGTATTTTCTCTATTGTTTGCAGACAGAAAGACAAGGAGAGGAAGAGCCGACTAAGCCTTTTTCTCACCAAGTCAGGCTCTCATGAAAATGTCAGTCCCCATAAAAAGACAAATGCAACATCCAGCAAGTGAGGCACAATCCATTAATTTCATATATAGGCAATGTTGTTTGGGACATGAAGTATTCAGTCGTGAGCACCCTCCATGACACACACAGTTGTAGAAACGTGGCATCTAGATGTCTCATGAGAATCAAAAACATTTCTCGCTGCATCATTAGGAAAGAGCTGACCGCGTCTCTGTTTTTATTGCAGCATCTCACCAGAAGCAGCGTTGCAATGGAGTGACTCCTTTGAAGAACTGCTAAAGCACTCAGGTCAGATTAATGCACCCGAACTTCTCAGAAATGATGTGTCAAATTGCTGTCCGAAACAGGTTTATCTACTGTCAGACATTTTGCTCCATTTGAATTGTTGAACTGTTAAGGAGCACTAGAGGCAATCAGTAGTTAATGAAGAGAGAAGAGAGAGTTTCACTACATCTTTCAGTGTTTGTTAGCTCAGATAGTAATACAGAAACTGTGCAACTTCCTCATATTAACAGAAGCTGCACTTTAGTGCCATACTGAAAATGCTGTAGTCCACAATGGGCTTATTTGTGAATGCAAGCCAATAATGAAATAGTGTTTAAGTACTACATAGCTATTAAAGATTTCTGTATAATTAAGTGTTTGCAGTACAGTACAGTTTGTCCATTTTAGTGATTTTGGTATGAGGAAGTTGTTGTACAGAAAGTCTGTTCCTCCTTAATACATCCCTCTATAATTTAATATGAGCCACATTTACATACATACATTTAACGATACACAGTGATCAGAGAACTTACAAGTTTGGTTTTTAACAGCCGTCTACCCTCTTTTAGTTTCCCTCTGTTAACTAATAGTGTTCTGTGTGTCTGTTTCTCTACATCAGATGGGTTAGAAACCTTCTCTCAGTTCCTCAGGACAGAGTTCAGTGAAGAAAACATTGAGTTCTGGTTGGCCTGCGAAGAATACAAGACTATTGATTCAGAGACAAAGCTGCTGTCCAAAGCTAAATATATTTATACAGTATTTATTGAATCGGAGGCCCCTAAAGAGGTATGGCATGTTTATTTATTATTAACTGCAAAGATGTAATGTTGCAAAATAGGCTATAACGCGCAGCTGCAAATGCTCAAACAACCCCTGAAGATTAGCATTTTCTTTGGCTGTGGGAGGTTTATAATATAACATATTAATAATATGTCCCACAGTAATAAAGATATCAGTGGGCGACACATAGTCATGAGCCTGCAGCAGATTGACATCTGTGAGCAAAAAGCTCGAGGAGGTCATGTATTTAGTGCATGCACGACTGCAAAGCAGTTCGGGTTATTACTGTTGTGGTGTGAAAGGTTTCCATTCCTTCTGAGAGGTGATGTGATCACCATCAAGGCCTACAACAGATCTGGCCGTTAAAGTGTTTGGTGTCTGGTTTGAGGTTTTGAGGCTTCACTGCAGAATGAGAGAGAGATCATCACCCACACACTTTCAGTTAAAGATGAATGTATATGTAAATATGAGAGATGCTGCAGTAACATGAAGGCATATACCAACTTGGGTGATTTACAGGGAGATCCAAATCTAAATGAACGTAAACTCAGTAGTGATGTTGGTTGATGCTACATACATGTGAATATTTTGAGAGCTGTGTCAGTGGGGTTTAAAGACAATTCCCAGTCTGTAACCTGTATAATTATGATTGTCTTAATCAATATTTTTAAACAACTCATTCAAAAAACTAGGAGCCATAAAATTAACATTGTTGTTGTTGCAAATCTGCGATGATATTCAGGAAGCTGCTGTGTGTTGGTGGTTGCTTTTATGACCTTCAAACTAATGTGATGACCTAAACACTTTAGGTCATGTAGTGTCTCTCCTTATTAATAACCTTGTAGCAGTGTCTCAATGTGATCTATAACCGAAAGCAATCTTGGGGTCCCTTACGAAAAAGAAGTATATTCAAGTATACTATTATATATATATATATATATTATACTTTTTTAAAACTAAAAATAAGCAAGTATACTTTTAGTTTACTTTTTACGTACTTTTATAGATATACTAGACAAAATTACATTTAAGTATACTTAAAGTATAATAAGAAGTTTACAGAAAAAGTGTAAGTACATTTGGCCCATCTTTGTACCTATACTTAAGTATACTTGAAGTATACCGCTAAGTATACATAAAAGTATAAGTAGATTTGGCTTATACTTGTACTTATACTTAAGTATACTTGGAGTATAGAGTACTTAAAGTATACAGAAAATATAAGTACATTTAGCCTATACTTGTACTTGAGGTATAATAAGAAGTACAAAGAAATACCAGCATGCATTTCAGCGATTAACTGTGAAAATAAACAACTATGAAACAACTAATAGATGTTTTGAATGAAGAATTTGTCACAAACTTGCAAGTATACTAGAAGTACATTAACACAAGTATACTTACTAGGTAAAGTATACTTGGGAAATATACTTGAAGT
>JAUMHL010000010.1:6446193-6457344 GCA_032362345.1 Sandelia bainsii
CCCCCCCCCCCCCCCCCCCCCCCCGTCTCTGTGGTGTGCAGACAGCTTGCTGCAACTTCCTCTAGTTTAGACAACTCTGGTTGCACCCACCTCTTTGTGGGTGGAGGGCTGAGGTCATTGGGTACTGTACAAAAAACAATGTTTGACAAACCACGTTTTTAATCTGCACTTATACCTATAAAGCCAGAAGATATTGCTTGCAGGAAGTAAAACAGAAGACAGAAAAATGAAACACTGAGCAAAGTTGTAATTTTCAGAGTGACAACAGTTGATGGAGGAAACTCACAGATGGTTGTTGCAAGCGATAAAGTCATAGTTAAGAGTTTATGTAACCTAAGCAAGCTGTCAACAGCTGCATTCAAACACAAAACATTTCCTGTAAAGCAAAACATGAGCATATTTACACAACATGACAGGTTCGAAAACAATGCATTCAAGTGGCCATGTTATGCTTAATTTTATTAAGGTTTATATTTTATTCTGTAGTATTTTATTCAAGTTAATTAAATGCAAATACATGTTATAATGCCTCTAAATGCAACAGCTTCTCTGGCCGTGACGAAAAAGGCTCATTTGAGTTCCTGTGTTGTTGAGACCCCCTTCCTCCCATCCCTTCCTGTTCTGATTGGCCAGCTAATGGAAGGCTTCCTGTAGACCTAACTATACCCAAAACAGCGCTTGACGGCACCATCCCTATCTTTCGCCATCTCAATAAACAGTACAACAGTATAACATCACACAAATATATTGGTTTTCACTCAAAATATCAACTTCTGAAATCCAGCCATAAACGGTCAAGCTAGAATCTGATCAGAAATATGACAGTGGAGAAGATTAAGACATTTATAAAAACACAAGAGTTGTCGACCCTAAGTTATTACAATGTAAAACAACAGGGTCTTTGTGTTAGATCTTATACACACAAAGCTCTCCTTCACAAAAATTTGTTACTTATAGTAAAACAGTTTATAGGTAATTTTACAGTCTCCTAATTACTAAGCATTTACCTGTTAAATAGGCTATGGAAAATTATAGTAATGTAATGGGTAATTACAACATGAGAAACTACAGTTGAAATAGTTTAAAAAAACTTCTTACTGATTGGAACGATTGGAGGATGCTCAATGCATTAATCTTTATTATAAATATTTACAGGTCGTCAAAAAAGTTAAGATAGCACATACTTCAAATGATTAATGAATTTCTCTGCAACTGTGGTTTGTAGGTTGTATGTGGCTTTAGAGAAACTGATAGATTATAACTTTATAAAAGTAGAATTCATGGCAGGGGTGCTGCTTTGGATTGCATTAGATTGTACAGGTGTACCTAATAAAGTGGCCAGTGTCTATTTTCTAAAGAAACTTCCCAGATAGACGATGCTTAATCTGCAAATGTTGGGTTTGAGCCACACTATTATCTCATGATCTGTGAGCCTCTGGTCAGATTTGGATCCAGACTAAGACAATATACCAACAACTAATAACAAACAACAAATAATCCTAACAATTTTGACAATCTGTTACTTTTTACTCCAGCTCTTCCAACAGGTTGACATTTTTGTCATTAAGCATCTTGACAAATATTGGATGGATTGCCTTGATATAGTCATTGATGGTGCTCAGAGGATGAATTGTAATTACTTTGGTGATCCCCTGACTTCTCCTGTAGCAACACCTTCACATGGTTTGTGGTTTTTAGTGGAATGAAAAACAACAGTTAAAAGGATTCTCGTGAATATGCTGCCAATATACTGCACCTGCTTAACAGCATTATGTTAATTCTGCTATTGTGCACATTGGCAGCTGATATTAGCATTTAGCCATGTGTAAAGATGTTACTACAAACAATACAGGACTTCCTGATGGGAAAAGAAATTGACCCAGATTTACTGACAGGTATATTGGTATATTAGGTATATTGTGTATCACACAAGGATCATAAACATAAACATACATAATTTAAAAATAAAAAACAGAACTGCTAGGATTTCCTGCTTAACATTTTAAGTTCTGATGAGTGTGATATTTCACACCAATGTCACTGGGTGTGAACTAAAGTATAAAAACAGAGAACTACTACTGACACATTTATAATGTTAATTAAACTGAACATGAGAAAAGGGAAGAAAGGAGAAGCAAAGTGAAAGGACTGATTGTTCCCCCTGAATTTTATAAACTATTTGCAGGCCCTCAAGAATTTCCAGACAACAAGGTGTAAGTTTTTGTTTGGTCAAAACTTCCTGTCAACGCAGAGGCAGGAAGTGAAGAGTCTTATAAGTCATGACCTTACCACAGTGGTATCTTATTTGCACTGTATTTTAACACTGAAATTACATTAAACCCTCTGTGCCTACAAACTTCCATTCTGTCTAAAGTGGAAACTGCGGGGCATCTTAGTGGTCTAACACTCATATCATGTAGTGCCTCTGGTTTAGTTCTGGTGGGCAACCTTTCTTGCATGTCATCCCCCTCTGTTTCCCCTCATACTTCCTGTCTGCCCCCACTGTCAAAGACTGCATAATGGCAAGACACTGTTAAATGGAAACAAAGACATTGTCGAAGTTTTGTCTCAAACCACTAGCAAGAAGATAAAGTTCAAACTGAGCCAAGGCAAGGCTGAACTTTGCTGCACATTAGCACTAAATGTCTGACACGATGACTAAGGCAAAACAAGACAGGAATTGTATGTTAGTTACCCTTATATTACAACACCAGATCCCACACAGTGAACAGTCAGTATCTGCTTTCAGTGTCCGTGCTAAGTGAAACTAAGTACCTCCTGTCTTTAGCTTCATAATCAGTGTACAGACTTGAGAGCAATATTAATCGTCTCATCTGACTCTTATCAACAAAGCAAATAGTGTGACTTTCAGAAAAAGCCTTAGAATTTGTGTGGTGGTCTATTGTAAAACAATAATAATGGTTGAGAATTGAAAGCTGCAAATTTAAATATAATACATCTGTTTTTTTCTGTACCTAAGAGTCACTATTCAACTACAGTATATGATGAAGATAAATCTGAGAAAACTTACAATAATGTATACCCACAGGTCCGTCACTTAGTTTACAAAGGTCCTGGGATTATGCAAACAACTCAATAAATGAACATTATAAGAAATTCACTTTTTTCATGTACTGGTATCAAATTAAAACATAATGACATGTAAGCTGCCTTGTTGTCATTACCACTATATCCTTGACTACCTGACTACTTTCCTTTCTTCTTCTCTCTCCCTCTTTGGGCTGTCAAACAAAAGGTAAACATAACCACCAAACAAAGAGTTTATAATCAGAGGTCCATATCAATGCATAATGCCATATTGACCTTGTTATCTCACATGAACCTGTTACAAAAATCATACTGTTTATCCATCTGTGGAAAAACAGACACTTCCCATAAAAACAGACATCTCAGCTGAAACTGCACATGGTGCACTAACTTTAAATATAGTTTTCGCTAATTGTGTATGGGATATATTATGGATGGGACTTAATGGAGGTTTGCTAACATTCATGTATGCAAATTAGCCATGTGAAGATGAGTTATGTTCAGACAAGTGTGCAAGCAGACTAATTTAATTTAGCAGACTAACTTAATGTTAGCTCAGAGCTCTGATATTAGCCGATAAGCTAGCGGACTACGTCAGCTGATGTTTTTTGGCAGTATTTATACCATAGATCTATAACCAGACACTTTCTGAGTCACGATATAATATTTAGTGTAATATTAACTTGGCCCAACCTTCTTTTATCAGAACATTATGCTGTTATTTTGAAAACATTTCAATTTTCTTATGCGCCTTGAAATTCACTGTGACCCTCTTCTCCTCCTCCTTGGCTTCCACTCTTGTGGTGGACTCCATCCATTATTCTAATGCTTATACTGTTAGTGGTTGCAGGGCTGCTGGAGCCAACTGTCACTGGTTGAGAGACAAGGTGTGTGGTGCGCTACCGATGTTAAAGGTCTTATAGGTCACCATGTTTTATAAAGAATATTGATTATTAAAACTGTAACAAGCCATTTGAACCTGTAATTGTTTTGTCTTTAACAGAAACGTACACAAAATCTAATTAATAGTAATAATTATAGTTATTTTTAGGGGTGCTTGAATACTAAGGGTTTAAAATCGCCTCTGCTTAAGAGGACATGATGTTTTAAATGCTCAAATGGCTTCAGCATCTAGTTCACAAAATGTTCCCAAAACCTGAAACATTTGTTTTTGAAGCAAACTGTGACAGAGACCAAAGCATTTGCCTATCTGCTGCTGAATTTTCCACTGCCCTATTTGCATCTCCAGACTTTGAATCAAACAAGTATAATCCAGGTACGGTACAGATAAACAGCTATAGCTGCACTGTGCGCACGTCTACGTCATCCTCAACTTCCTCTTTTTCTGTGGTTAGTTTAGAATAATGTTGTGACGCTACTCGCTAACTTCAGACTTCTGCTGTGCATATAAGTTGACGCTGAGTGGGTTCATCACACAGACACAACAAGTTGGAGATCTCACAACTCTCTAAGAGCAGCCCAACACATAATCACACGCTGTTGCCATGCCAGGATTAGACGCATCACAATCAAGGGAGCTTCAGCAACTCAACACAAATACTGAAAACAAGAAGAGGAGCAAAGACAGGTAAATATTTAATTTCAATTGATTCATAGTCCCTTCTACGTGCGTCATGTGGTTACTGATACATTTTTTAGTATAACACAAGCCTATGAGTAAAAGTCTTCTGTATTTGATTAACCAGGGGAGGAAATCTGAAGTCTCGACTGCAGTGTAGATCGTCTCAAGCCACTAAATCTGAGGAGTAAGTCAAAACATCTCTGGAAACTAAACATCTGAACTGTTGACTTGACATAGGCTGGAGTTTGTAACAGTGTGTGACAGTGCACTCCTCTTTTGCAGGCTTTGTTTTGAAGAGATGTCCCAGTGGTCAGACTCACTAGAGAGACTTTTATCATCCAAATGTAAGTTAATCAGCACGTAACCAAGAGTCAAGTTTCATAGTCAGTATTCTTTGTCAACGCTGGCTAACTGTTGCTCATTGCTCCGATCTGTTTAGATGGAATGAAGATATTTCAGGCCTTCTTGAAGTCTGAGTACAGTGATGAGAACATAGAGTTTTGGATGGTGTGTGAGGACTATAAGAAGATCAAGTCTTCATTCAGGATGTCCTCCAGGGCCAAAAAGATCTTTAAACTCTACATTCAAGCTGAGGCTCCAAGAGAGGTATGCATAAAGGCTTTAATAATGCAGACAAATTTAGACCTCTTAGCATAATACAGTAGTTAGCACCACTATAAGTGCTCATTATGTATCCTCTGCTTGCAGATCAACATTGATCACAAGACAAGGGAGATGATCATGGGTAACATTAATGCGCCCACCACAGTGTGTTTCGATGATGCCCAAAGGATTGTCTATCAGCTAATGGAGAAGGACTCTTACCCACGTTTTCTCAAGTCTGACATTTATCTGGCTCTAATGGACTCCACATCAGAATCAGTGAAGATGTAAAGAAAACAGATACTGTGTTTGTAGGAGATGGACTGTACAGCTGAGCCCAATCCTGGGTTACCTGAGAAAAACTGGGGTGCATGTTTGCTTGTCCTGGGGCCACCACTGGTGATTCTAAGCCAAAGTGCCTAAATCATGTTATTCCAACAATCCACTTCAATTTGGAGAAGCCATGTTTTAGGGTTAGCCATGACCACATGTGGCTTTGTTAGAGAGAAATGAAGAGAAACTATGTCTCAGCTAAAGAGACACTGTTCAGAACTAGCTGGTATGATGGGAAATGATGTGTTCAGGACGAAAATGAAATGTAGTTAAAAAACAGAAGCAGCTGTCATAGCTGATGTGAAGTGAAGGATTTCCCGCAGATGCTACGATTATGTGAATGATGTGTAAAAATGCTGGGGACTTTCTATGAGAGACTCCAGGAAGCGTATGTGGTGCAAACAACACCTTCCACCCAAGATGAAAGTGCACAAAAGATGCACCATTTTACATTTATTGTTATGAGTAAAGCAATAGATAATTAAATGGCATCTAAGTTTCAATTATTTAATGTACAGCATAATGTTTTTATTTTTATTTTACATTCTGATATCAGTGCTATCTGAAATACTGAAATAACTGTGTTACAACTATAATAATATATTATAAGCTATATGTTGAAAATGTATTCCACAGTTCTGCAGTGAAAACATTCAATGTGAATATTACTATAATTGTTTTTGTAAATAATATATTACATTTGTATAAAATAAATTATTTTAAATGTGCACTGCCTGTCTGTTCTTACCTTACAGAGAACCACAAACAAGGTCAGATTTCCATTAACATTACACATCACCTTAATAACTCAATAAGCAGCGTAGTCACTGGTTCATTCTTCCAGTTGTTTTTCTTTTTATTCATTACTCACAGTTAGATTATCTACCAACTGAGGGTTGTTGTGAGTTTAGAAATGTCTCCAGCAGTGTACAAAGATAACATAGTCATGTTTTCTCTAATTTTGACTTAAAGGAATCATTTGGCAAATTAGAAATATTCTTATTCACGTTCTTGCTGAGAGTTGGATAAGAAGATTGATACCACTTTCATGTCTGCACAGCTGTGAAGCTACAGCCAGCAGCCTGTTAGCTTAGCTTAACACAAAGACTAGACCAAGTCTTCTTATTTGCTTCTTTTTATCACTATTAAACTGATTACTTTTTAACAGAACCAGACTACTTTTCTCTAGTTCCTAGTTTTTGTCTAGCTGCTGGTTGTAACTTCATATTTTGTGCACACAGGAGTGATATTGATCTTCTCACTGACCTCACAAGCACACATTTTTTTACCCTTTTGTCCCTTTATTAAAAAGTGAAGATGTACAATTACCCAAAATTCAACCTGTCACATTTGGCATCTTTGGAATCTCTCTGTCTGCATGAGTTTGTAGATCAGTACATCAGTGAGGTTTTCAACATGTAAGACTGTAATGGTAATAGTATGTTAACATGCTGATTTGTGTGTCATAGAGTTCATTATGTAGTACATGAATTAGTCACATAATTCTTCCACCCATACAGCATCTGTTCTGAACCAGCCGTTCGTGTGTCATTGGCCTTTCATGCTTATGAATGTGCTTCCCACGCTTCCCACTATTGAAAGACTGATTAAACCTGTGTTTTACCATTCTGTCTTGTGTTTGTCGGGATAGCAATCCAGAGTCACACTAATAGATTGTTTTTGGAGAAGACAGGTTTAAAACTGAAACTGCAGAAGTTTCTTTGTGGGAACCCGTCAGGTGTCACTCTGCTAAAGGTTACAAAAAAATTAGGAACAAGCAAGACCCAACTGCTCCACCACATCCTCTTTTAATCTCACTTGTGTGAGCACACAGACACTTATACACAATGGCTCTGAAACACATTTTGTGCTTTCAGGCGGTAATGGACAAGAATTTGTAAGAATGAAGGCATCAAAGCAATTTCATGTTTTTGCCAAAAGAGCTTTCAGCTTCGTGAGAACATCCTTTTTATTTCTCACAGAGTTCATTATCTGTTTTGTTACTCTGAGGTGTTAAACTGATGCCTGTCTTTTTACCATTTCCTTATTTGCACTGCTCTGTTTATTAGTAACGACCGTCCTGTGAAATTACTCATATGACGATGAGAAGCTATAACAAAAAAAATTAGGTCACATATGAGCAACAGGATGTTCGAGTTGTCACGCACTACAGTATATCATATGATATACATTGCTATACATTGCTGAGGGTATCAACCACCATATCAATGAGACTATAATTTCTCTTTGAAAGTTACAGGTTAAGCTGTCATGTGCCATGTCACGAGACTAAAGTCATCATTTTGGATCCACACATGTTGTATACAGGAGCTGGCTGTGTTGCTGGGTGATGTTGCTCGACCAGTTTAACAAAGGACTCTGTGTTTCAGAGTAAGATGAAAATGTTCCATTGGGGAAAATTTCTGCCAAATAAAAATCATGGATAAAACCAGCTGCAACGATACTAAGGCCGCTTTTTTTTCTTTTCATTTTAAGCACATCAAGTGTAGTGATGTATGACAAAATGTATCAGAACATTCAGGGTTTAATAAACATACAAAGAAATTAGCTCTATGAGGCTGTAAAGTGAGTTAACTGTACTTTGGCACAGCTAAACACATACAATGACGCTAACATGCTGGTGTTTAGCAGGTACAAGATTTACCATGGTATGTCTTAACTTAGTGTATTACAGAAGCATAACTATATTTCTTAATTAACATAAGGTACAGCTCAAACTGATGCAGCTATTTAGTCAAAAACCAAAGTTTTAGACAAATGGTCATTTCGACCTGACAGTTATGCTAGACGACAGTTCATCCTGAGGAGAACATGAATGCTTGTACCAAATTTCTTGACAACCCATGTCACCTTGAGTTTTTTTTTAACTTTCATTCAAGCACTCAAATGTAACTCAACATTGTGGCTGTTTTAGAGGAGAATGCAGGGAATCAGCAAAGTTACTGCAATAAGATTAATCCTCTGGCCACCACATATCTATCCATCCAGTGGTTGAGATACTTCAGCCTGTACCACAGTGGTGCACTGAACAGTGAACACTGAACTACTACCCTACAACTAGTCTGCTAGCATGGCCTCTAAAGAAGAAGTGCATTTTTTATGTCTCTATTTTCAGTTTTAACTAAAAGCAGAGTAGCCAAAAAACAAAATGCTTTAAAGTGTTCAAATGTATTTGGTAAAGCATGGTAAAAATGGGCTGATGCTGACAAATATTTGTGATTCAGTGTCTTCAATCACACAGTAAAATCCAGCATCAGGGTCAGGTTGGGTCCATACTGTATATCCCCATTTGCATGACATGAAAGACAAACAACCAGGACACACAGAGTGTCCAGTCCACTTGCTCTTCAGACTGTGAGTCGAACTTAATGTATAATATACACAGGGAAATCCAACTTGCCCGATGATGGTGACATGTGAAACCCAACGATGCACCCAGCTGTTAACCACCCGAGCCACTGCACTGACATGAATATCATATGATAATCTTTTTTCTCCTTTGCTTTTGGCTGCCAGAGCTGTATTATGTAAATATAATATGTAATCAAATGTATACCCAAATATCCTCTATCTATCATGCCACTTTAGCTGCTATATCTACAGAATATGAGGGTTATATAACTTCATGATGTAGAACAATGCAGTTTTACATGCTGCAAAACATTACTGTATTATTTGTCAGACTCAGGCAGAATACAAAAGCTTTCCCTGCTGATGTTGACAGATGACGTTGACCCACTCAGAGTTAATTCACACAGCTATCAGTTTGTTCCATATTCTGCAACAAACCATGACCTAAAAACCCGTGTGATTACAGTGGATTTATGTAGGTAATGGTGTAACACACATGCAAGAGCAGACATAGATATTTGCTTCTCTGCTCTGCTTGTTTATGTCACTTCCCTCAAAGTGACCTCAATTATCAACTCAGAGCACAATAAAAACATTAATACTCAGTCATATGGTCCTGTTATTAACTTTTATGTCAAATGTATAAATAGATAAGAACATATAACTTGTTCTATAAATACTGAACAATTTTGAAAAAAAAAAAAGTTTTCTCTTTGTGGCTATGGTTCATTATAAATGTATGAGCAAAAATGATAATTTCATATACAGTGTTAAAAGTGAACCAGTCTGAAAAAAAGTCAAACTTTTTACTGTTAGCTTTTTTGTTATGCAGTTTTTGTTTGAAAGTTTCTAAAATGTATTACATGAATGATTACATATTGAACATGTCCGACTTTGTTTCCCTTCCTCTACAGAAGGCCACTCATCATCTAACACTGTTTCCTTCCGTTGACAGTACTTTTGCTGATTGGAGTCTTGTGGTCTTTATTTAGCTAATCTGTGATGAAATGGCTTTTGTATCTCACATTGAGCAAAAGTTGCACTATTCACTGCCTCTTTAGTCAAGCCATGATTGAAAGTGTCCTTTGCTGTAACTGATATCACAATATTACTTAGTCAACAATGTTCTGCTGGTAACTGGAGGCACAGCCACATTTATAACAGGTGAATATTGGCTAGTGCCCCAAATATGTCAGCGCCATAAATTTGCTTAAATTTGATTTCTTCTTCGTTTTGCATGTTGTGTCTTTAAATCCTCAAACCTTCTGATTAATACCATATATGGCTATGTGTACATGATTTAGTGATGTTAGTGAGTCGCAGGTCTGATGCATTTATTGCAAACAAGGAATTTTCAAACCATATAATGTACCATGTTTTGTGTTGTTTAAAATACCTAGATTAAACAGTATCTAATAAACACTGAAATTGTTGTATTCATTGTTTGATCTTAAGCCCAAATGTCTTCAGAGTACAGCAAACACAAATGAATTGACTTTATCATTCCCATACTGTCGGAGGGGACTGTAACTGTATTCAAAGCACACGTGGTTAGCAACGGTTATCTGCACCACATGATCCATTCAATTTGTGAACCTTAAGGTTCAAGTCATAAGAAACTTTACAGTGCACTTTTCTTGAGGCTACAGTTGTTTCCTCTCACTTCCTGTTAAACCCAGCTCAGTCTGGTCCTGCAAACCACATGTTAATTCATGTACATCTCACACTCGTTTCAAGTTCAAGTCTAGTCTTGTATGTACTAGTTTTGTATGGTTTGTGTGGTTCGTAGTGTCTCATTTATGATGACGCCGTGCACAGTTCATGCTCTCATTCTCTTTACATTCACTTCAGAGCATGCATCCATTGACTGACTCACTATTTGATACATTCATGTCTTTCCCCTAGAGCCAGCAGCAGATTGGCCTTGGTGGTTTTGAGTGAAATGTCTCGACAACTGCTGGATGACCTGCCACAAAGTCTTGCACACTCATTTATGTCAAGTGAACTGTGATAAGTTTAGGAGTCACTTTACTTTTGTTTTAGCATCATCAAATGCTTAATTTAAATGCTTGTTCAGACTAGGTTAGTCTTTTATACTCTTTATTTAATATGTATTATTGATTATATTTCCCTCTCAAAAAGTCACAATATCTTTGTCAGTTTGGGGGGGGGGGGGGGGGGGGGGGGGGGGGGGGGGGGGGGGGGGGGGGGGG
>JAUMHL010000010.1:6466760-6484888 GCA_032362345.1 Sandelia bainsii
CTTAAAAGCCTGTGGTACATAGCCTGTTACTAAAGACAGATTTATCTGCTCTAATATGGACGTGCTGATCAAAGGTAGAACATCTTTGAGCAGTCTAGTCGGGATGGGGTCTAAGAGATGTAACAGATGTAATACAAATACAGATGCCAGACTGTGTCCATTAAATTAGTGATTTAGGAAACTGGAAAATATAAATAAAAAGTGAAATGATTTGATGTGGTGTTGCAATCAAAAATATACAACAACAAGTAATGAACAAATCAAACAAGAATAATTTAAATAGCTCAACATGGCTAGTGTTACAATGTTACTAATGCTCTTCCAAATTCACACAACAAAACCCCTTTATGACAAGTGTCTTCAGTACCTGCTGCAATTATGATAGATACAGTAGATCCACTGCCTATTCCTCAACAGTCTCCTGTTCACTAATATTCTTGGGTTTTAATGTTGCAACTGCCTTTTTCAAATCCCACCAGATGTTTTTTGTGGGATTTGACTGAGTGACTGTGACAGCCACCTAGAATCTTACAGGTCTTTCCCAGTTAGTGGCTTCTGTGGCTGAATTATATGATCATATTGGAGTTGACTATTCTTTTGCTTTTGGGTTAGTAGTTGTGTTCATGTTGAAGTCCTGGCATGGAAACCTGCAACGTCTCATATGCACCTTACTGTGCACTAAACTGAAATCTCAGTGCAATTAAAATAGGTCAAAGTCTGTAATGTACTATATGCATACTGTATAATATCTACATTAATGTATTTTAGAATGGCACCTTGGCCTGACCTGTGTCTGTCTTGTTTGAAACTTTGCAGAAAATAGAAAGAGAGAACAATGGCTGAAAATCTGAGTGGTTTATATGTTTTTAGTATTCAGGTGGCATTAAATAAATTTTGATAGGCACCTACAGACTGCTTCTTCAACATATTATGGTAATAGCCCAGAATAATGATAATGTTGTGTTGTGTTTGTCAGGAACTTTGTCTGCAGACTAAATTGCTGGCTCCCTCCTCCTGTCCAGTAGCAGAGTTTTTGACCAAAGCACCACAGCCTCCTCCCGTGCATGCCATCAGAAATGCTGTGCACATGCTTAAGGTAACAAGTACAAATAAAAAGATAAATACACACAGATATACAGTATATGTGCATTTTCGCATCCACATACAGTATTCCAGTAACAAGTTACCTTTCCTTTCCTCAGACAATAGGTGCTATGGACCAATATGAAGACCTGACTGATTTGGGCTATCACCTAGCTGATCTACCAGTAGAGCCCCATCTGGGCAAGATGGTGCTGTGTGCTGTTGTGCTCAAGTGTCTGGACCCCATTCTAACCATTGCCTGTACACTGGCCTATCGCGACCCCTTCATCCTTCCTGCCCAGGGCTCTCAAAAACGAGCTGCTCTACAGTGCCGCAAACATTTCGCATCTAGCACCTTTAGTGACCACATGGCACTGCTGAGAGCATTTCAGGTAGGTGGGGTCCATATAAGAACTGTGATTTAGGGTGAATTTAGGAAGTGATTTATTTGATGGGGAATGTTCCCAACCTGGATATTAGGACCCACATGTGGTCATTGTGGTCATAACAATCAGAATCATAAAGTTATGAAATTACGAAATATTTAGTGCTGGGCAGCGATACATTTTTTTAATCGCGATTAATTGCATGATTTTTTTTTACTGTTACAGGCAAAATTTAATAATAAATTCAAAAGTAGTTTTTTATTACTTTTATTTTAAAAGTACTGTTATATGAACATTATTGCAATAATAATTAGTCTGCAAAACACACTTGTAATTTGGGATGTTGTGTTGTGACTCTAATGCTGTTAATAATGTTTATGGAGATGTAATGTGTATAAAAGTCTGGTTTTAGGTCAGACTTTTTCCAGTGAGCAGAAACAGTTCACCTGTAAACTATGATGATTTTGGGGCTTTATTTGAGCTGCCAGAGAGGAACACACTGGGCGTCAAAGCGGCTGTATGACACATTTAGTATAGTAATCCGTGCTCTCAATTTATTAACCAACAGACTTCAGCGACTAGATTTCAGCGATGTCTGTGAATAAGGCTGTTTCTGTCCATGTGACCATGTGTAAAAATAGCCTGAGAGATCAAACGGGTGAAGTGTGCGCATCTGAACACAGCTGTACAGCTGTCTGACTTAGCAACGTTACTATCGGCCTGTGTTTTGTCTGCTCACGTGTCTGAATTAAACATCCCCAACAAAACTGGACATGGTACTAATTTATGACAGACATTCAGATACCAGATTTCCACTCCAACATCATGTGAATGAACACACTGTATATTTTAAACTAACACTTGTAATTCGGGATGCAGTGTTGTGACTCTAAAGCTGTTAGTAATGTTTATGGAGATGTAAAGTGTATAAAAGTCTGACGTCCAGTGAGCGGAAGACAGTTCACCTGTAAACTATAGTAGTATTATGTCTTTAATGTTATTTAATTTTCGTAAAAAATTCTCAGGTGTTCCTGCATACCACTAGAGGGAACCTGCGTACCACAAGTGGCACACTTACCGTAGTTTGAGAACCAACGCTTTAAACAAATAAGGTGGTTTTTAACAGCAGTATTCCCTTTACACAGTAGCAGTTAAATATTTCTTGTAAATCTCAACTTAAACATTAATGTTATCAAATCAAATAGAAAACCAAAGCTATTTGCCATTGCCCAGACATTAACGTTTATCTAGTTTATTATAGAAAAGCTAGTTGTTCTCAGAGTCCAGAACTACCCGTGTGTAACCACAGGTCTGTATGTAGTTCTTTTATTAAACTAACTAAACAGCCTCATGTTATTTATCTTATGTCATGTGTTATGTTGCGTTTACTTTTCTCCTCTGATCTCTGTATCGCGCACGACTCCGTGCTTCGCTCTGATGCACACAGACACACACACACACACCTGTGTGACAGAGAGCGCACATCGCAAAATATGTCACGTCAACCACCTAAAAAGCGTTTTTTAAACACAGTTGTTAATTTGACTGCTGTCATTAAAAGAAACACATGAACGTCATGATTCCTTTAAGTGTTTGTGTCGGTGTCCGTTGTTTGGGTGATTTGCTGCATCAACGGTGTGTATTGTATTTAAGTGATACGTCTCCGGTGATAGGAAAATTCAACTTTGCAGTGGTTACAAATAACTGTGGTTCTATCAACTCCGCCGTGTGGAAGAGATTTAAAATGAAAATGTCTGTATGTGTATTCAGACCCAGTGAGCAACGGACTTTCATCATCATAGTAATAAAACTGCATTAACACGATAAAATAATATCAGCGTTAATTAATGATAATAACGCGTTAACGTGCCCAGCCCTAGTCTTTATGTTATTAAATAGACTTACACAAACACTGGGTTAAATTATTTTTGTGACATAATGGCAGATATCAAATAAGCCAAATAGTAAGATTCCTTTTCACGTTTATATTAAAGCTGATTTGGGTTTTAATTGCTTTGGTTTTAATTAAGTGCTTAGCCTTTGACCAGTGCACAGGTTATATCATACATAGAACATTTGGGTTGAGTGACACAATTAAGTTTCTGCAATTGGAATTACATGTACTGTATATGACAGTTATCAAAAACACGTGCACGTCTAGTTTGCTAGTGAGTCTTAAGAGAATCATATTAAAAAATTAATATAATTTTTTTTGTATGTGAATTTTCTCAACAGAAATCAGGAGTCAATTCCAAGTTAGTGATGTGTGGGCTGTCCTCCATTGGACCCGCCATCGCAGACACAGAAGACAGAGGTGTACTAAGCATCTGCGGCTTCGACCTTGGAGCTTTGAGTGTCATTCGTAACTTTGCCCAGGACCTGATCTGATCAACTACCAGGACTGTCTCTGAGTCATGTGGTTAGACAAACAGAAGGCACAAAGTGGACCAATGTGGCTCACTTAGCATGTAGGGTGTCCTAAAACAGCACTAATCCAAAACATGTTGAAATTGACTATTCCAATTTCTCTTTTTGTATTATGTTGCTTACTAGTCAATTGACAAATTGTCCAGCGGGCTGGACAAAACTCTAGAAATGTTATGTGAATATATTTTTCTGAAATTTGAAAAGGAAGTATGAAAGAAAACATGATATGTCATTGCACATCATTCTGTCAAGAGATATGGTGAAAACAGCGCTCTGTATGATGGGCTGTTTAGTAAATTGATGGTTCTTGTTCAGACACTATCCTAATCGACAACAAATTCCTTTCATTTATAGCAAGATGTTGGCAGGTTAATAAGAGGATCAGCGTAAGAGTAAGAATATTAAGAGGCACAGTGCAACTGTAGGTTTGTTTTAAGGGGATGTATTGTAGTTTCTGCTATGTATCTATGGTATGATTTAACAGGTTTGATAGTGGAGACATTTTAAAGTTGAAAGCCTGTACCTCTGTTTTATGTAGCATTATAAATTAACACATATAAAAGAGATCAATTGACAGAAAGCACCAAAAGTCAACAGAGTACCTTGTCATTTTATGACTGTTCTGTTCAATCAGAAAAGTTTTTAATAGTAATATTAATGTCTAGAATTCCATTTACAGAACTTGTGCATTTAACTTAGATACAGTTTTTAGTTGTATTAACATTTGTTCTCCCCTAAGCCAATTTTATTTTAAAACTGTTCTGCTCTTGTTGAATTTATTCTATAACAGAATACCCTTGGTGCTCTCATATGTTATGATACATTATTTTGTGGGGATTATTTGTGGTATCGGTTATTTTATTTTTCTTTGTGATATAATAACGCCAATGTTTGGGACTATAAGTCAGTATACTGTAAGTTGGAGACATTGACTTGTTCTCATATTCTAGTCTGAATTCTATGCACCACAATTGGGATTCTACTGTGTAATTGTGTCCAGGAGGGACAAATCATAGCTATTAACAAATGTTTACCAAGACTTGAGTCTGCTAGCATAGTGATGTTTCTCTAGCCTATTTTTGATGTAAGAATGTTTGTTATGCAAAAAACTAACAGATAATAGCATCCTTCCTGGAATTAAATGAATTGAATGTACTTTTGTAAAACATGTATCAGTAGAGATTTAAAGTATAATGCTTTATATTTCTTCAAACAGAATAGACACACTGCTTAGAGTGTTTTAGGGTTAGGGGCCAATTCACTTTTGGGATATGCAAGAAAATGACTGCAGTGGTGCTTCATGTTTTAATCAACAGTAATTGCTGTAATTACTGATAATATTCACTAAACTTGTCTGTTGTCGATCATTCTGGTGTAATTCACAGTTTATGAAGAACAACTCCTGACCATGTTACTGTGAAGGATTTTGTCCACACATGCTGATACTGTCATTTTCAGTGTTAAGACAATGTCTGCTGTCTTTTTTTTTTTTTTTTGGTCAAAGGTCAAATGATATAAAGTTAAAATATTTGTGTAATATGATCACTGATACGTTTGTAGTTGAGAGAATATTACAAGTGATAGTTATTATGAGATTTGATTTCACAAATGTTTCACTACAGTCTGTTTCTTCTCCATCATACTGTATCCATTTTGCGTAACATGTAAGTACTTGACTATAGTGGCAATGTAAACTCCCAATAAACACTTTGCTGCTCTGATGCTATGATTGTGTTTTTGCGTAATTCCTGAAAATGTCCTCATGTGAACACACAAAGTATTTTTTGCAAGGGACTGAGACTGTATCAGTACTGTGACTGCTAGTGCTGGCAAACTAAAAGCCTAGTCAAAATGATGTATCGCGTTTGTCAGCTTGGGATATTTAATTCTGCCTGGCGATACATTTTCAACCAACTTTGACTTGAAACTGACTTAAATAATTCTTAAAAGTTTAATTCCGATCAGGCATCCTGCGAGGCCACACGATGTTGATAACTGGGGGCTTGGCAAACACACTACATCAAGACAAGTGAAGATGGCGGATGTGTTGAGTGTTCTTCGTCAGTATAATATTCAGAAAAAAGAAATCGTCGCAAAAGGAGATGAAGTTATATTTGGAGAGTTCTCTTGGCCAAAAAACATCAAGACCAACTACATAATCTGGGGGTATGTCAATGCTAAAACATCCATAAATGGCGCTGTAGGCCCGCAGCTTACGCTCATTGCTGCTTTGTGCTAACGTTACTAGTAAGGTTCGCTAGCTGCTAGATGCTAACTCCTGCCCTCGTTGTATTTCAAACTTTATGCACTTTGGCTACTTTGGTATAAAGCTTCTGCATTGTAACATGGATCACTGAGCGCCATTGTCTTTATGTACGGCTGTTTAGCTTTTGCTAAACGTAAGTATATATTTAGATGCACTGCTGAAGTTGCAGTAGTGGTGTGATGCTAACTAATTAGCAACGTTAGCCAGCGTTAAGTTGTGTTCCAACGGAGTCGAGGCTAAGATGGATGTTTTTAGTATTTACAACCAAAACTATAAGTGGCTTTGTTTACGGTGCCTAAGTAAATATAGAAAACGTAAAGCAAGAAATTAAGTTGCTTAAGGATTAGTAGCTAGTTTAGCCAGCCGAATAACTGTTGATAGTTTGGTATTAGTGTGACATCAGTAATGTCGTTAGTTAGAAGTGCAACCTGCAGTAGTCGGTGTACATTTTTAATTATATACTGTTCTTTTAAAATATACAAATCACTCAAAATTAAAGTTGATTGATTTTTATTTTGTGTTTTATTTTGCCTGTGTTTCTATCTTCAGTACTGGTAAAGAGGGCCAGCCCAAAGAATACTATACTTTGGACTCTATCTTGTTCTTACTCAACAATGTGCATCTCCCACATCCGTCATATGTCAGAAGAGCTGCAGTAAGTCCTCTAAAATTACTATCATAGTGTCTCAACGTGTCAGAACAAGTACTTTATTATTCAGTGAAACAATCCCATTTCACCCTCTTTTTTTTTTTGCATCTTTCAAATTTCCGCAATCTGCTTTGAAAGTGTTTTTGAGTGACACAATTATATGTTGCTTACAGACAGAGAACATACCTGTTGTCAGACGACCTGATCGAAAGGGCTTGCTGTTATATCTCAATGGCGAGAGTTGTAAGTGGCAGTTGGGAGATCTGTGGTGGTTGTGCACTGTGTTTTTTCTTTTCTTCAATATATTTATACTACATATTACTGATGAAGAGAACACTATGTGTAATTGATCTAACTTGTTTCTAATTTTGTCTTTTCAAAGCGACATCAACAAGTATCGACAGAAGTGCACCCATAGAAATAGGCTTACAAAGGCCAACACAAGGTAAGGTCACGCCACATTTGTTACATTAAGTTTGAAAATATAGTTCCACCTGCAATCATAAATTTTTGAGCACATATTGATTATTATAGTGCTGTGAAAAAGTATTTGCCCTCCTTCATGGTTTTCTATATTTTTTCTCACACTTAAATGATTCAGATCATCAAACGAATTTTAATATTACACAAATATACTCAAGTAAATAAAAAAATATTTTATTATTATTATTATTTATTAAGGGAATTAAGCTGTTTAAACCTGCTTTGGCCTATGTGAAAAAGTAATTGCCTCTCCTTTCCAAATCATGAATGAAATGAACCACATTTTTTGGAAAGCTGAGTCCAACTGTGATTACAATTTAATAAACTGTATCTTTTCTATGAAGCTTCGCTGTTACCGACCGCTGAAATGGAATTTGACAAATATATTGCGTTAAAGGGGTGGTATTTCAGTCAGAAAAACTGGTGCAAAAACAAATAGACTTAAGACAGTTGCTTTATTTTGCTTTTTTAGTCAAACGAGCAGCTGATGAAGTATCTTCTGAAGCCAAAAAACCAAGGATTGAGGTAAACTGACACAATCTCTTAACCAATAGCATAAACACTTCTTGCATGTAGGTCAGTGCAGATCTGGAGCATGAACTCCCCTCATCTCTAATCCACAAGGAGAAGCTGTTTTTGTAAACAGAATCTGTTACTGGTGGAGGTGTGTTGTTGATCATTGATAACAACTGGATATTCTGTATGTTTCACTATAGTGAGAGCAGGCAGCTAACTTTTTTTCTGAGTTGTTATGTACACTGGCAACAGGCCAGGTTTGTTTTCACATTTGATTAACATTAAAATTGCTTAAATGTGAAAATTCAGCACTGACTTTGTAATCACTGATTTGTGATATAATGTTGTGTTTCATTCTGTAGTTTGCTAAATAACTCTGTCTGCTGTCATATTAAGGATGAGGAACGTGTGCGTCTGGACAAGGAGCGTCTGGCTGCCCGTCTGGAGGGCCACAAAGAGGGCATTGTGCAGACAGACCAGATCAGGTATTATGAATTTCATCCAGCTACATTTATTTATAATTTTCCTTTACATGAGACAATTTACTATCTCTCCATAGTAAATTATTTAACCACTAAGATAAACTGGGATCAGTATTAAACTGAGGGTTCTGGATAGCATTTTTACCCCACATTGACACTCTCCTCAGAACAGTTCCTCAAAGTAAGCCGTTTTTTTAGATGTGCACTGGAATTCTGAACTCCTCTCTCCTTTACTTAAACACCAAGCACTAGCCAGTCATGAGAGGTCGAGTATGATTTGTGCATAGTTGTAAATACACAATTCAAAGTTGGTCCCCCTCCCTGGCTCAATGTGGTGGTAGAGTTAGCTAAAGAGAGCGAGCATCATTAGTGAGAACAAAGGAATAAATCAGAAATAAAATATTGTTTTCTGATGGTTTCACTTCAGTTATGTCTAAAGCTCAAATAGACAGCCACAGCTCCACACATCACTCAGGAGCTCTCTCTCACCTCAGTCCAACGTGTGTGATGGACAAACAGACATGTTACACAGACCTGATTTATTTTATTTTTTTACAGCAGTTAATTGTCCAAAAAACGCAAGTGGGCATGTAGACGATGGTCATTTTCAGTCGATCTGCTCATCACGACAACAGAAAGTATGAGGGAAAATTTGAATATGCTTTCTGGAGTTGCATACTGTGCCTTTCTCTTTCACAAAACAAATTGTTTCTGATCATCTTTGATGTGCCGTAAATAAAACACTGTGACTTTTTGTTGTATACCATGTCTCTTGCACGCTCTTGCCAGGGACAACCCCTCACCGAAACTAAACAGGCCTTTTCCCTCAAGTGAGAACGTGTCTGACACAGACAAACTACAGTTGTATGCTACATGTGTGAAAGTAAATGCTGAACCTGATTTTCCAGACATTGTCTTGAGTTTAAATGTAAAAAACAACTGTAGTGAGTTGTTCAAATGATCTAAAAATTCTCTTTTTCTCCAGATCTTTGTCTGAAGCCATGTCAGTGGAGAAAATTGCAGCCATCAAAGCCAAGATTATGGCCAAAAAACGTTCCACCATCAAAACAGATCTAGATGATGACATAACCCTAAAGCAGAGAAGCTTTGTGGATGCAGAGGTGGATGTCACTAGAGACATTGTCAGCAGAGAAAGGGTCTGGAGGACCAGGACAACTATTCTCCAGAGCACTGGAAAGGTCAGAGTCCTGTTTCAGTTAATGATATCCAGTAACAAAGATATAAAAATAAGTATTAGTATAAGTAAAATAAGTGTTTTTTTCCAAAATGTTATGCCAGATTAGCACTTGTGGATTTTTTTGTATTTGTACCTGCACAGTGATTCAGTTTAAGATCTTCAATCTTCATGTGACAGTTTCATTGTGAATATCCTGTTTGAGGTTTAAAAAGGAAGCCACACACTTTAACGCATGTAGGGTCAAAATACATAGCAATGTACTGTAGTTGTTTGTTTTTTTCAGGCAGCATCACGACTGCTGGAAAAATATTTGCAGCTGTCTATCTCATAGCACAGATTTTGAGCAGTAGCTAGTTTTTATAGGAATCATAAACATCACTGTGTCAGTTACCTCTTTCCAGTAACTCGTTGTCCTGTCATACGGGGTGCTCTTCCCAAATTTTCCTGTTGCTAGAGTTGTTTGTTTTGGTCTTTTGTTGTTGTGGCTGATGCATTCATCTAGTCTGTATTTACTCTCAAAATTGAATTGTATTAGTTTATATTATATTAGTCCACTGAAGGACTGACAATCTCAAGGTTGTTATAGTCTTATTTGGCTGTGTGCTAAAAGCAGTTACGCTGACAGAGAAAAAAGGTTCAGTCTCTTGTTGCAGTGATTGCTCACTGTAATCACTCCTCCTGTTTGTGGTGGCCTAGAAATAAGAACAATTTATCAACATTCCTAACTTACAAAGTCACTCCATCTCCACCCAATTGTAGATGAGCTTCAGAGGTGTCCTAACTTCCAGCAGATGGGGTTCAGACTCAAAGATGTGTACAGATTCAGTGGGAGAAGAGATGTTTGTGACACTTCATTGAAAGATACCATTGTGATCAAAATGGAATAGTTTTTGTGACAGATCTTAGGCAGGATGCAATTGCTTCATTACGAAGAACACTTGCTGTGCACGTATTTTTATTTGCAGGAAAGATGAGGGAGGCAATGTTTATACAGGACTTCCGATTGTTATTTTTTGTTAGACATGTCTCTTTCGGGTGCTAAACCACCTCGCATCTGTTTAAGTTCGTTTTTATTTCTGGCTCACTTTCTGTAGTAGGACAATAAAATCTTATGTAGTTTTAGACAGAGCTGACAAAGTACAGCTTGTGCAATGAACAACTTTATATATATATATATATTTGAGCTTTGTTGTTGCTTTAAAAGTTAGCTGTGTTCCTTGAAGACAAGTAGACACATGAAATGAAGACTCACACAATTCACTCTACATAGAGTATGCCTTTGATAGAAAGTAGCATTACTTTAACACAGCTCAATGCTGAAATTGTAATACCTCAGTAGATGGCAGCATTAGGCCACAAATGTAGCTCACTAGAAAGCACATAGTAAATAATGTTCCTCTCCAAATATGTTCTATTGAACTGTTTCAGTTTTGTATGGTTTATTTACTTCAGAGGATTTGGATGTGGGTCCTGAAACAGCAACACCAGATGATTACCACACCAGTATTTTTTTTGTGTAAACCTGTTTGACATATTTTTATCTTATTTTTTTCCTTTATAGAACTTCTCCAAGAATATTTTTGCTATTCTTCAGTCAGTGAAAGCCAGAGAAGAAGGGCGTGCACCAGAACAGAGACCAGCACAGAATGCTACTCAAGTGGTAAAAACAATATTTACTGTTTTTTATATGAGTTACATATTATAGTTTATTCAGCTGTTTAACAGATGTTCTTTTGTTTTAAGGCACTCTGTAATAACATTTAGGCACTGCACCTTAGCATGTATATGATGGGCAAACCCTGCATGTTATTGCCAACCCACTCAGTTGTTTTTCTGTTTCGTTTATAAAGCAAGCTTGAAATTAAAGGTTTGTAGAAAAGGTCAGTAGGAACCCACTGAAGCATATAAATGTCTTCTATAATAATTATTTGTTTGTGTTTCAAGGACCCGTCCCTGAGGAACAAGCAGCCTGTCCCAGCTGCTTACAACAGATATGATCAGGAGCGATTCAAAGGAAAAGAGGGTGAGTTTTATTTGTGTTATTCTGGCTAATCTTAAACATTAGAAAAGATTGTGTGTGTGTGTGTGTGTGTTATTGTAAATATTTATATAGATAATAGTATATACCTTTTTGGTATACCTGTTCTGTTTCGGTGTTAAATTCTCTGATTGACTCTATGTGTTTGCAATGGACAGACATGTTATAGATCATGATCTTTGCAGGCAGACTATTGTTGTTGCTGATCATCAGCAATAAACAGATTCACTTTACTTTTTAGATTATAACTTGTATTCAGTAAAGAAAATAATTTAAGTTAACAAAGCTACACAGCTGCAACGCAACTGACATACTCCCACAGCACATTAGTTTTTGGTGTCCATTCCCTCCCCCCCTTACATATTCTGCATACTGTATTTTGTAGGGAATTCCTGTCACAGTGTCGGCTATTAAGGATAATTTTGTTCTGCAAATAATCTACAACACCTTGTTTATCATTTTCATAGAAACTGAGGGTTTCAAAATCGATACTATGGGCACCTACCACGGCATGACCCTGAAGTCAGTGACGGTAAGAACAACTTCCTCTTTATCAAGCAGTTTAAAAAAAAGCAAGAGTGAGACAGAGAAAGCCACATATCAGACTATGTCACCTCCTGGTCTTTCTAATTTTATTTTATCATATCAAAGAGAGTCAACATAGATAACATATGGGTTTTGCCACTGACTTCATGTTACCATAACCTCAGAAAATGATTTTTCTGACTGTTTAATATACATCGAAATGTTTATTGGCACTATCCATTCTTGGTTTAAGCTTGAATCCACATACTGTACAAAGAAGACATACTTTAGATGTTACATTATCACAAAAATGTAGCTTTCCAACTACATTGAAACACAGTTCATTCTTTTGTAAAATAGAATTTTTAACAAACTCTCAGTGGTTTAACACAACTCAGACACAAGCAATTTTTTTTATCTTTTGTACAAAATTTTCAATACTCTTTAAGCACTTTACAAGTTTTTACACAACATTTATGCAGAGTTTATATTGAGTTCCCATGTGGATAAAGTTTACTTTGATCAATTCATATCAAGTTATGAAACAGCTGCTGAGATGGGAAACATTTGTATCTAACAAGGAACCTTTGAGTGTAAATTTTTGTGTTATTGAGCTTTTTTCTCTCTGTTCATTCTCGTGTGCGTCCTGCTCGCTCTCTCTTTATATGTATTGATGCAGGCGTTGTGTTTGTTGCTCTGTAGGTGATGCCAGTATTTAAGTAGTTCATTGGGATGAAACCCATGTGATGTTATCAGGTGACTGTACTTGCAGCTGGAGTAAGACACACGCCAGTGGTTGAATAGGAACTCATTGGGCGGTGGCGAGGTCTCGATCCGGAGCTTGGCGAGGCAAATTCCCACATATACGTCCTCCAAATGCAGGTGGTGGATACTTAGAGATGCTCGGTAGATTTTTCTCGCCAAGTCTCCAGAGAAGACGTAACCAGTCCCCGAGCAAAAGGTGGGATACTTCTCACTTGGGTACAGCTCTGAGGGCATGTACCACTTGCTGTTTTTATTTCTGTTAGGTGCATATCCTCTCATGTTGTTGCCTGTGAAGTAGTTCTTCTTGGGCTTTACTTCTGGCCTGAGCAGCTTATAAATAAGGTACTCTGTGTTGACAAACATGTCGCTGTCTGTCTTCATGACATAGCTCGCCTGTGGACAGTGCATCGCCACCCAGTTCATTCCCATCAATGTCTTCGTGGTCAGGTTTTTGTATGAATCCAGAAAGTCCTGCTGAATTATATCATGATGCCTCCGGCTCTCTGCTTCTAGCATCCGTTGTTGTAAAAGTCCCAGCTCCCCCTCGTTTTTCCCTAGCAGGAAGAGCCTGATGAATCCCAGAGTTGGGGCAACACTCTCATTTCCCCATGTCTGCCGTATGGCATTCCTTGCCTCCACCTGGCGAGCCTCAGTCGCTATCAACAACACCAGAAATGGTCCAGGTCGGCTGTCTGCACATTTGTCTGGCTCATTGATGATATAAGGAAAAGGCCCATGAGTTATAATGCCACTAAGGTTTTCCCCTTGGCTTTGGCTTGTGTTGACGCCCACAGTGTTCTCCAAACTTGTGTTGCCTTGAGGAGAGGATACGTCTTCTTTCTCATGGGAGCTGATGTTGACATCGCCCTGCAAAGTTGGCTTAGGAACAATGACAAACCGCCACAGTGAATAATGGGAGCTCGTGTTCATTTTGGCTTTGGTGGCAAGTCCACGACCTCCATACACCACAGGATGCCCTCTCCACCAAGGCATACCTGTAAGCCTAGGCAGCCAAACCTGGTGACCCAGAAAAACGAGTACACCCAATAGTGAAAGAAGAACAAGAAGGAGAAGTTTAGCCATGTGTGTACAGCAATGCCGTCGTCTCCACTGCATGGTTCTGCCAGCACTAAATCAAGTGTATCGTGGTGGGTTGCTAACAAGCTTTGGTCCGGTAATGATCTGTCATTTCCATATATGTAAATGACTGTATTGTTGTTCAGGAATTACCTACAAGATGGAGGAGAGGAGAGAAAACATTTGGGAAATAAGACAGCATGTTTTGTAGGTTTAATACTTCATGGTATAGTTAATGAATCTCTGCATTGTCTGTGCTGCTGTAAGAGCAATTAACAGTTTGATTTATGTCACAGCAATTATCAGTTGTGACAGACCCAATTCTGTGTTAAAAAAATGTATATATGAAGTAGTTGTGAGCATGGTTTCTATTTAAAATACATGTGTCTTCTTGATGGAGCAATTGCTTCCTGTGTAAGATCTGACAATAAATAAATATTTAGTTTTTTTCCAAACAGTAATTTCTTAATGAGCTCCATATTATTAAGTGTTAAAAAAATCTCTCATCCACAATATCTGGACACGTCACTATTTGAATGCCATTTTTATAGAGATAAGAATGAACTACTCCTAAAAGTAGGATCAAATTGCGTCACACTGAGAATTTTTGGCCATTTACGAGTGATTCCCTACTGTGAGACAGTTGGTCAAAAAGGGCCCCTGGATTCTGCCTTTTCTGTCCTTTTTCCTGTGTTTTTATTAAATAGCATAGTTCATATAGTACACAGTTTATATTGCATATTTAATACAATGAGGTAGGCTTGAAATCTGTTTCAATCAGTTTGCTTTGATTCATTTCTTTACTTCTCTCATGTGGTTCTATAGACATAACAACATCATCAAAACATTAGTGATGGCAAGTCAAATATTCTGTATCTGTGTGTCTTTGGCACGTTCCAAACAACAATGCATGGAAGCTTGTACAAGGTGAACTAGTGTTTGCACTTGATTTTCTTGGATTTTAAACCACAGAATGTGATTTAAACCACAGAATGTGATTTAAAGGGAAATCTTGGCTTTCAGAACAGCAGTGAACAGCAATACGTTCTGTTTTACATTTTACATTCCTTTGCTCTTGAACCTAATCCAGATGAGAAATGGTTATAGAATGAACTGTCTGTTTGTGGTGTTAACACCCTGAAGTGGATTGTGTTCTTTTTATACACTACCCTCTTAAAGGACCCCAACAAAACAAAGAGAGGTTTGTGAAAACTCAGAGGCACTGAAAAGACTCTAAGGTCTCTTGCATGTATCGACAGAAAAGGAAACCAGTTCTTCGTTAAAAAGGCACACCCCTCACCTCCTGTAACTGATGGTTCATTGCTGCTGCATGAACTATTTTTATTTCAGCGTGTGTTGATTTGCTTTTCGATTTTTTTAAGCCTTCAGAGCATAAACTTACCAGTTTCAATCTAAGTACTCTTCTCCTTCTGGTATCCATTATTCCTGCATGTTATAATGCCCACTTGGTCTCCGCTTCTACTGAACTCTTGAAATCCAGATCAGTCACGTCTAGCTTGGGCTTGATTATTCAGGTCCTCATTACTTTCCTCTGTGACTTGTGTCAAATCAGGCTCTTCTTTTGTAAAGATACTGTTTTTCATTGGTCTATTGGTCATTAGTCACATGTGAATTTATTCCAGAAGGTACCATCAACCACCTACCACATGCAGGCACAAGCGTGTCTGTGTTTGCGTGCATGGGCAGAACATGTGTCAGAGCTCCAGTGTTGCAGTCTCTCCATTTGTCTTGGCGCATTGTCCCCAGAGGCTTGATGCTAACGGTGCTGCGCTGCTGCTTCAGGCCAAAGGCAGCGGAGAGTCAGTAGCTGACAGTTAGCTCCAGCCCTCGGTCCACTGACTGTCCTCGCTTGTCATATTGCGTATATCAAAGCAGTAGTGGGCAGGTTGGGTTAATCTCTGTGTATGCAAAAACATCTATCCATTTATTCAGCTTTTGCTCTCATTTCCGTGCTGGTCGTGGTTTCCTCTTTGATTCACATGCTGCATGAATTTCCCTCTCTCCCAAGCGCTTCCTTTTTCTTTTTCTTTTGTCGATTTTCCTCTTCTCACCCTCCTCATTCAGCAGCCCCTCTGTGCTGTTGTATCGTTTTCTGTGAGAGGACTAGAGAGGTGACAACAGCGGGGGAGGAGGAAGATGAACAGGAAGCAGTGCTTTGAGTTGTGAATTCGTTCCGAAAGGCAGCTCCAGGCTTGGTGGCAGTACGCTCTTCCAACACGTCACGCCGTCTCTGCTGCTGTTGCTGTCTGCTCTGTTAAAGGGGAGGGGGCGGGGGGTTGGGCTCTTGACCTATTTGTATTCACACCCACTCTCCAGAAAGAGGAATAAGGAATTATCTCAGTGTGTTGAAGTGAGAGGAGAGGGACGAGAAGCTTTCATGGCAGCATCTACACGTACACAAGTTTTTTAAGGGTTGTTAATTTCCCAATTTGTCTGAAAGGCAGCAAATGTGAAGTTACATCCTCTTGTGTAATGATGGAAGGTGCAACCCCATTTTAGTCACAGTCTTTAATGTGTCCACTGCCATTCTATTGTGCACGGATACATAAAACACTGTTTCTACAACACTCATTCAGCCATGTTGGTCTTCACCTCCTGAATATTTAATATTCAACCATTCCATTTTAATTATAAACTGTGGCTGGGAGCAATGTTTTTTCCCAAGGATAGCAGTGGATGAGCGGTACTTGTTTTTGCATGCATGCCCATGAGGTTCACAATCGTTTCAGTTGCGCTTTGCTCATCTTTTAACAGGTTTGCACAGCTTTTTGTACTTGAAGTAGTATCAGTTTATGTCATACTAGTGTTGACCTCAAAATTACCGTAAGTCATAAGCTTTTCATGATACTGGTGTTACACCATTACCCAACACCTCCCCTTACCTTGATTTTACTCAATTGTATCAATATGTAGGTATTTCATAATTGTTTCAGTGTAAAAGAAATGTCCAACTTTCCAGTTCCTCCCAAGCATTTTTCAAGCGTCTAATATTTTTCCCAGTAATATTATAATTCAATGAGCCAGATTGTTGTAAGGTAGAATTGGATTCACAAGATTTTTGATGGATTTTGATGGCTGCCACCCAATTCCTAAAGGGTCGTTATTTTCACCTCGCAGTTCCTTAGATATTCTGTCTGTAATGTGGAGAGCAGAGCATCTCTTGGTGCATCATATAATGTCAGTGGAGAGGAAGTGGCGATGCGTCAGCCGCTGCTGACAAGTTTATCTGTAATTTGCAGTAATTCTGCTCGTAGACTCCTTACTTCTGCAAATGGAATGAGAGGAGAAAAAATAAATGTATGTTACCCGTAAAGACGCCTTGGGGCCCATTAATGGTTAACAGTGGGTTTATAATTCATGTATAATACCGTGTTCATTGTTGTGTCCAGTGTTGATGTAAATATGTTATCCTCTCAGCCACAGCTGCAACACAGAGCTGTCTCTTTCTAAATGCTCAGTGGTTTGGCAGGGAGGAACTGTTCTAGCATCATCATCTTTAAGAAGAAGTTTACTTGATGATACTGGAGGACAGTCTAAATAAAACCTATAAAATATTGAAACACTGTTCATTATTTTTGCTGAGGAAACATGACTTGAATTATTTATTTTAAGGGACTTCTTGAGCATGTTATCAGAGGCTCCACACTGGTCCCTTACATGCTTTACTGTCTCAGCCTGTGCTTCTTACGTGTTTTCCAGATTTTGACTCGACACAGATTTAATAATAATCACTCTATTTAATAATTGTATGAATCATGAGCATTATCTCCTCTTTCACATTATAACTTTGCTAAAAAAATATTATAATCTTTCTCAAAATGAGTTAAAAAATAAATTGAATGATGTGACCATAATCTACCAGCCCTATCAGCTCTGAAAAATGTAGTGTACACATACAGTATAGGTAAGGACAAATAGGGTACAGGCCTTAATTTCTGTTGTTGCCTGATATATGTGCTATATGCACAGGATTTAAGCATATGCACTTTAAATGGCACATTTAATTTACATTTTTAAACTGGCACAGTAAAGTTGAGCTCTGGTTTTTACTCATGGTGTCTCCTTTTGTCCTGTAAAACTAGTGGCAGTATATAAGTGAGTAAATGGCTGTGTACTGGGCTGAACATGCCAGTCTATATGATTATGATAGTTGTCATCACCCCTCCCCTTAACCTAAAGGAGAGGAGTTGTACAGTTTGATGGCCACAGGCA
>JAUMHL010000010.1:6485508-6497904 GCA_032362345.1 Sandelia bainsii
CAGAGTCATCAGAGAACTTCTGAAGGTGGCAGGAGTCTGAGTTGTACCTAAAGTCTGAGCCGGGGGGGGGGGGCGCATGTCTATACAAGACATGCGCTATAGTATGTTTCTGAATATGAGCCTTGTGGTGTTTGTTTGTTTTTTTACAGGAAGGAGCCTCTGCTCGAAAGGCTCAGACCCCAGCACTGCAGCCTGTCCCTCGCCCAGGTGAGTGTAAAATTTGACATGTCCATGTACAATGAAGCATTTGTCTGCTCACATTATTTTAAGGTTGCATAAAGCAGATTTGTTTTATTAACTAACTATATTTGACAGTATTCTTCTCATTGAATAGCAGAGGAGTTTCACTAGATCACAAGCCCTGCCAACACTGCATTTGAATTGTCGTAAAACTGAATTTGTCTGGAAGGTTTGAACACACCTGAAAGATTAGATTTCTTATTACTGCAGGGCATGGAACTAGACTGATTAACTTTTAATGTTCTTTTATGTTTCTGTTCATCATCTTTTCCCCACATCTTTATCTATTCACACAGCACGTTTACATGCACTCAAGTAACTTAAGTTAAGTCAGCTTTCTCAAGTAAGCTGATTTCTTAACTGTCATCTAAATGGAAATCCTGGATTCTGCATTTGGCATAGGGTGATCAGAGAAACCCAATTTCCACAGATAGATTTCAAGTCCGCCCCAAATACAACTAAAACTGAAACCAACACAAAGTGCCACGTAGACGTCTAAGTAAATTACTTCTCACTGTGCATTCTTGCGCAGTAAAAAGGACTGTGTGTCTCTCTCTCACATCCAAAATGAGCCCAATGTAGAGGAGAAATCAGATTATTCATCTGCTCTGTGTATACTCGACTTTCCAGTAACCCGGTGTATGTTCTTTAGTGTATATAAACTCGATGCAGAGAAGTCTGGTTTCTCTGAATACCCCAGTTAATTAAGTGCACGTAAATGCACTGACAGAGAGCAGGGAAAATCCCCCCCCCTATTTTTGGTTAAAAGCATTTTTCAAGATACACCAAAAAACTTAATCTGACCATACATACTTCTGCTCACCCGCAAAAACATTTGCAAACAACTGCAACAATTCATTATTTTTATAATACCAGTTTACACCACACATGCTGTATTTATGACTTCATGCATATTGAAAATATGCACATGATTTCTGGAAAGAATCTATTTCTGTGAAAGAGACTTTTGTTTGTTCTTCCACACTTTTTTTATGTGAGAGCACAACAAGGCAGCTTCAGCTTGTGTGTTCTGAGTGATGACCTGACTGACTACAACGCATTTGCCCTACAACTGTGATTAGGGCTGCAACTAATGATCATTTTGGTAGTCGACTAATCGTTCCATTTCTTTTCTGATTAGTCACGATTATTTCATGCCTGATTATTTTGATGCCTGCAACCTGTGGTTGCACATCCTGTTCTGATGTTCACGTGACACTAGAAGTGTCTAAATGACGCCATCATCTAATTTGCATAATTGAAAATGTGTATGTAATTGTAATGGACGCTGTAGGAGAGAGGAATAACGTCGTGGGAGAGACAAAAAAAATTGTAAAAAAACACCCTATATATATTTAGAACTAGAAATTAACTTCGATTCTTGTTTTTTTTATGTTCCAACTCTCCTCCTTCATCTGGGCTTGGGACCGGCAAAAGTGACCCAAAAAAACACTCTGGCGGAGTTACTTAGATTTAGTTTTAATTTTTTTGTATTTATTATTATTATTTTAGTTTACCTTTCGTCTGGTTTGGTTTTTAATAATGTTTGTGGCAAGAAATATATATATATATAAATATATATATATGAATAACCCTGATACAAATTTTAATCTCATAATCATGCTCTAATCTCTCACATCATACAGCAAGACAATGATCCAAAACATTCTGAACAAAGGACTTCATCAGAGGGGAAAAACCTCCTAAAACAAACTGCACTAAAAGCCTAGGAGGAGGCTGCAGTAAAAGCCTGGAAAAGTGTATCAAAGAAGAAACCAAAAATTTGCTGACACCAATGAGTCACAGGCTTGATGAACTTATAGTTTCACTGACTTTTAAGTTAAATGAACTTCTGATGAAATCTGTTCTGCCTTTCCAGTACTTTTGGAGGGGACTGTAATTTTGACTGTTGTATGTGCATGTTCTAAATTACATTTTTCTTTTTCCCCTTTAGTTTCACAAGCCAGACCTCCACCAAATCAGAAGAAAGGTAGATAAGATACGATGTTTTTGAGACATATATATAAAATTAAGTATTACTGTATATTATGTAATAGTGACATAAACATGACTTTATCAGTCTTTAACTACGCTTATTATTTATTTATATAAACACATTATGTGATATTTTATCCTTTTTTTTTTTTACAATTAATTTTATTATGACTTCTCTTGACAGGGTCCCGGACACCCATCATCATCATCCCTGCTGCCACGACCTCACTCATCACGATGCTTAATGCTAAAGATCTTCTGCAGGACCTAAAGTAAGTATCAGTTGATTATACAAGGAATTATCATTCTCAAACTTAAACCGTTTGTATACTTTCATTATTAAGTCAAAGTGAAGTAAACATGAGCACATTATGTAGTCAGTGCAGACTAACTACTCAAGATGTCAATAAATTCAAGACAACAAATGAGAGAGAATTGTCATTGACAATTTAATTGGCGTGTATCAGTCTGGAAAGGGTTACAAAGCCATTTCTAAGGCTTTGGGGCTCCAGCGAACCACGGTGAGAGTCATTATCCACAAATGGAGAAAACTTGAGGAGTGACCAGCCTACAAAAGTTACTACAAACGTGGTGGTAGTGTGATGTTCTGGGGCTGCCTTGCAGCTTCAGGACCTATATGATTTGACATAATTAATGGAACCATGCACTCTACCAGAAAATCCCAAAGGAGAATGTCTGACCATCACGTTCATGACCTCAAGCACATTTGAGTTATGCAGCTGGACAATAATCTGAGACTCACCAGCAAATCCACCTTTAAATAAAAAATTAAGGTTATGGAGTGGCCAAATGCCAGGCTAAATTTCAATTGAGATGCTGTGGCATGACCTTAAACAGGCCATTCATGCTCAAAACCCACCGATGTGGTTGAATTAAAACAATTCTGCCAAGAAGAGTGGGCCAAAACTCCTCCGCAGGTGTGTGAAGGACTTATTGCCGGTTATCACAAACACTTGATTTCAGTTGTTGCTGCCAAGGGTGGTACAACCAGTTACTATGTTTAGGGGGTAATTACTTTTTCACATAGGGCCAGGTGGGTTTGGACAGATTTTTCCCTTAATAAATCAGAATTTGTCCCTTAAATCATCATTTAAAAACTGTATTTTGTTTTTTTGTTTTTTTTGTATTTTGTATCAGGTTATCTTTGTGTAATATTCTAATTTGTTTGCTCTGGATCATTTAAGTGTGACAAATACGCAACAAAAATAGAATATCAGGAAGAGAGCAAATGTTTTATTGTACCAGGTTTGTCACGTCAGAAGAGAAGAAGAAGCAGGGCATCCCACGCGACAATGAGGTCCTGCTTCAGAGACGCAAAGACCAGATCCAGCCCGGTGGGACAACACTGAGCGTCACTGTGCCGTACCGTATCATCGATCAGCCACTCAAACTGGCTCCGCAGGACTGGTGAGTTTTAAATGTTTCATTTTCAGCCACACATGAAGCTGCGCGCAGCCAGGATGAGCTCTGTGGTAATTGTGACGGCAGTTTCTTGATTTATAGTTTGATTAACGATGACCCTGTCACAGTCGTTTTTGTAAAACATAATCCCATAGATTCCTGTATTGTGCCATTTGAATCTATTTTGCATCTTGAACTTCTGTCTTTCTATGGACAAGCAGTGCACAACCTAATGTTTGCTTTAGTCATAGTATGAAACGACTACCTGTCAACCACACCACACCAGCACACACAAGGATGAATCATTAGTGGTTGACAAAAATGACTCAGGATGACACATGAACCTATGTTGTAAGCATTAGTGTTGTTTTGAGGGTATTTCAGAATGTGTGTGGGTACAAAAATCTGGCTTCTGTGTAGTCTTATTTATTTCTGGGCTCATAAGTGGGGAGGACGACGTGGTTCTTTTTTCCTATTTTTTTCTTTCCTCAGCTTTGTTAAAAGAGTAAGTGATGTTATTTTTTGGTTTATGTTGTGCCAGGATTATCAACACATTGGTCTTGCCTAGAATATTGGATCTTTTATTATAACATCAACCCTCAGTACCTAAAACTCACAGTACAAAGTGCATTAAATCCACAACAAATAACTCACGTAAAAGACAAACAATGTCGCATGAATCCTGCAACAATATCAATATATGAGATCTTGGGACTCCATCATATTAACTGAAATTTTATTAACAACCTGTAAATGTTTCTTCCTGCAGGGATCGAGTGGTGGCTGTGTTTGTGCAGGGTCCTGCCTGGCAGTTCAAAGGCTGGCCATGGCTGCTGCCTGACGGGTCTCCTGTCGACATTTTTGCTAAAAGTGAGCGACACAGACTCTAATGTTTTCAGTCGTATTCTGTTTTATCTTTTAATTAGTTGCGTTAAATATTTATAACTCATTGAACAAGTTATGCAATCAGAGCAAAATACAAGACACATGACAAGGTGCTGAGCAAAGCTTAATATGTTTTCTTTTTCAGTTTATTTCCATTAACCCTTATTCATCACTATATATTTATGGATGCATGTTTTCCCCTTCAGTTCGAGCCTTTCATCTGAAGTATGACGAGGCAAAGACGGACCCAAATGTGCAGAAGTGGGATGTGACCGTCCTGGAGCTGAGTCGCCACAGGCGCCATCTGGACCGGCCTGTCTTCCTGCGCTTTTGGGAAACTCTCGACAGGTATTTACTCTTCTGCACCTACATGTATCATCATCTGTTTATCTACTTGTCTTGTCAATGTTATTTGTTATTTAATATTTATTTATAATTACTTAATTTATGAATTCATTTTGACACCAACTCACTTTACTTCCCATCTGTTTCTCGTTCATCAGATACATGGTGAAACACAAATCTCACCTCAGGTTCTGAACCCAGATCACAGCGTCCGTCTCCAAAAATCCCACAAATGAATTCTTCAACTTTCCGGCTCTACTCAGTCCACCTCTTTTAGAGGTAGCCATTCTCATTCAAGCTGCCATCCCATCTTCCACTCCAATCCCCATGAGACAGGAGAGAAAGAAAAGGGACCAGTGGACTTTTCTCCTACACTTCTCGAGGACCCCTAATGCAGTGCACTGGATTTGTTGCTCTAGACACTGCAGTGGAGATTAGGGGATTTTTGTCTTTTTGTTGTAATTGTTTTCTAATGTTTTCATGTAGGTAAACAAAAATACCAAAATATGTTTTATATAAAAAGGCAACATACTCTGGAAATTAATCAAATGAGATGTTAGGAAACATGTTGGGGTCTCGAGGGAGAGGAGAACTGTTTAGAGAAATGTGAAAATAGCTCTTGGTACAAACAACACAGCCACAGAGTTTAAGCAAAGAGACTTCCTTTACACTTTAATTTTTTCAGGTGTTTGTGGTCTGAATGTATATATATGATAAAACCTTTCAGAGCCAAAGCTCTTTGAGCAGAGGATGCAGGTAAGTGATTTGTTAATACTATAAAATGACTGCTCTGGCTCAGTCAAGCAGACAGTTCCTAGCTCAGTTTCTGACAGATCAGCACATCTCTTGGTCATGCAATGACCTTGTTAAAGTCTTCTTTTTCTTCTTTTGTTGCTGTTGTGTTAGAGGAGAGAAATGATGGAAAGTATTTGCTTTAAGTCATCACATAAAAATAGACAATAAAGCCTCAGAAACAAATATGTGCTTCCTGCAGTAGATGGTTTGCTTTTTGAATTTTTTCAGCTGGTTTCATTTTGGAATGATTTTATCTCGACAGTGTGAACATGCACAAATACTAATACTAATCTCTCTGTAACTGTAGGTAAGTTAAGGAATCAACCTATGAAAAAAGTAACTTTGGCGCAGCCCCAACAAACAAAACAGCAGCACCGTTGCATCACAGGAAGAGGTGTGAATCTGAGTTATGACACTTTTTATGCAATAGATCTCTGGGTGCTTTACTTCAACCATCCCAGCTGAACTGTAATTTGTTGAAGGCTTAAAGTCAAATACGTGGAGCTCTCAGCAAAGGAAATGTTCCTGTAAAGACTTGCTTGTGTAACGCCAAGTATCAGCACTCAGATCTTGTTTACTTTCACACCTCTACGTCAGATGTTTTTGTCTTGGAACTTAGTGTCTTTTTTTTCTCATGATTTTGTTGTCTGATGACGATGACGTTGTAGCTTCTTTCAGTCTGCTGTTTTGGTTTATTAATGTACAGCTTGTTTTGGTTCACTCTCATGGCTCTCATCAGAGTCTTGTCCAGATGCAACACAGTGAAAGGTTCATGATAGCTAGTGAACTGGTCTGTCTTTGATTTCTGCTGATACATGCAGGTAGTTGGCTCAAAATTGAGCATCAGCAAAAGTCCATCCTACTGTGAATCATCAGTCCAGGTTTGTGGTGGTGTTTTTTTTTTATACATAGTCAAACAACATTTGTATGCCACAGCCTGTCTGAATATGTGCATTTTCTTCATGTGCACCCATTTATGGCAGCAATTTACCATTTTCTACTACTTCAAGTGTAATTAATCATGTCACAAAGCAAAATTCAAACTGATTTTGTGACAATAATAATGAGTTTTGTGCTCTTCAATGACCTCCCTGGTCACTAGACCTGAATCCAATAAACGGCTCTGAGGTGTGTTAGAACAGCAAATCTCCAGCATCAGTGTGCATCTGAAAAATCTACAGAAACCATGTGATGCAGTAAACACAGATCAGAATCTCAAATTGATGTTTCCAACATCTTGTGGCCTACCCTGCATTAGGATGGTGTTGCTCACACGGTGCTTGATGAGTGTGTGTCAGTGTTGTGATTCAGCTTGTTTATGCTGCCACCATGTGGTGTTAACAGTGTCTAATAATACATCAACTACACTTTTATTATTGACAAAACAAGCTCTGTTTAAATTAACCAACTCAATGTTATGTAACTCTCTACACTTACAGCTGGAAGTTAGTTTTGACTACATTGTTTTGTGGCAGTGAAGGAGAAATTCAAGTTTGTTTCCTTTGCTCACCCTCACCCTTTATTAATCTGTCTTCTAGAAGTCACACTGTTCATCTCGAGGCTATTTTGAGTTTCACGGTGTGTATTTGTGAACCATGATACACTACGCTCAGTCACATGACTTGACCAGAGGCGTCAACACTGTTTTTAAAGGGTGCGAAGGGGGTGAGGAGAGTGTACTATGCACTTATGTAAATAAATATAAATATATCATGAACCTCACAGATTAGGTTAGCTGAGGGATTAAAAAGGGCTTTAAATAAAAATAAAAAAAAGAAACCTCACACTTGTTGCTCACAGCTTAAGGTCACAGTGGTGGAAAATAAACTCCTGTGTTCCACCCAAAGTCTTTAACAGCAAATGTCAGCTGGTTTTTGTAGCAAATCCTGACTGGGTATCCTGGCTATAGTATAAGTGTTGAAACCCCAGTTATTATTCTCCAGCTGCACTGGCAGATGAAGCCTGTAGGGGATGTTTCCTAAACAAAGAAGAATGAGAGTTTTATCAGCACTGCTCAGTCCACACAGTGGATTATTAAGTAGCTGTTTCTGATGCTTCTGGCTGAATTTGGAAAGAACAGAAACCTCAAATGTAAGGCACCAAATTCAAGGGAACAAAATAAAATCAAGGTTTTGTGATTGTTTTCTTTAGCTAAACCAAAATCATGAATGTAATTTTATTGGCATTTATTCTCCACATGTGCACAAATCAGTGTCTTTATTAATATTTTCTTCTTCAACTCATTAATATTCAGACTGGAAATGGATGGATCTTATAAGATGTGAGAAGAAAATATAGGATGAAAGAAGCTGTACTGACTGATAAGTGAGTAGGTTTTCTCATCAGAGGACAGGATGATAAGGGACTGTCTCTTATCCCCTTAAAGCAGCGTCAAGGACTTTTATTTACAAATAACAGTAATAATTTACTTTTGGTTGTTCACAAGTAGTTCAGACAGTTTAAATACAAATAAAACAATTTTATTAATAGTTTATATCTTGACATATTAGTATGTTAATATTATATTTACATATATACATAACTAAAAATATTTGTAAGAAAGAAAAAGTAAGTGAACTGTTTGCAATTTCTTTTGGTCATGAAGTCACAAAAATTGTCATGATCTTTCATGTCTTTATTGAACACACCCGTTAAACATACAGAGTGATGGTGGAAAAATTAAGTAAAAGTGTTTTAATAAATGGTTGCACCATTTTTCCTCATAGAACTGCTTCAGCTCCATATTCTCATTTTAATAAACTATTTGGAACTAATGAATGACACTGATCCTTAAATTGTTACTATTGGCACTTAATTAGCATTTTGTCAGATAACGAACACAACCTCCACAATTTCTACCATAAATGTGGTGAAATGTCTGGCACTTGAGTTTTCCACAAGCAGATAAATGTATCTGATCTTGTGAAAATGCTGAAATAAATCTCAACTAATGTCTCTTTCTGATGTACTGGTGCTCGAGAGTTTCAGCATACAGCATGTTGCTCAGCTCAAGGATAAACTGTTAGATCACAAAATAATGATCCGTATTAATCCAAGTAATTTCAATAAGTCTGTTAAACAGCTATATTTTTACTGAATTTGATCTCTTTCTACAGGCTGACCTTTGGCTAGACTGTGTTTGGTATTTCTTTACACTGACCTCTGATCACAGCTGTGCGGGAAATCATTTTGAAATCTGTGGGCACTGTTCTGTGTCAACAAACAGTGGAGAAACACTGCTGTACGCTGCAGTGTTTGCTTCAAACTTACAGACATAAAATAAGCAAAGTAAGAGTTTAAACTAAAACATGAAGAAACCAAATGTACAATATCATCAGATCAGGAACGCAACCACTGTCACACTGTTGACTTGGTGATCAGATGCTTGTGCGTTTACTAAGCCACCTGGTTTATGAGGTTTGTAATCTAATCTCACAATGTCGAGATACTCTAAGAACACAGAACTAAATTATTATTATTACACTGTTTTATATAAAAAGATGTTTGTGACTATGATTTAGTATCTTATATATCACATAATAACTCTGATGTCATTGTTTTCACATGAGGAAAACAACCATTAGGTTGTGATGATTTTTATTTTATCATCAGGGTGTTTTTGTCACGTTGATCTTAACAGATCTTTATGCAACATATGAGCAAAAGAGAAACTACAACTGCCTCTTCTTTTTTTGTATAGATTTGTTGGCTTCAGTACAACAGTGTGATGTCAGAGTCACAGCTACAGAGAGTGTTTACTCCGCATCTCTTAACTTTTAGGGGAATTGCCCTCAACAATTATTAACTGTCTCAGACAGACCTGGGCTGTTTTCTCTCTTTTATCCTGCATAATTCTACTTGCTGACAAAATGTGGACACGACATCTCGGATTTGTGTTTCTGATTTGGTTTCCAGGAGTGCTACATGGTAAGAGAAATAATTATTATTTATTATTAATAAAAGATCATTTCACTATATTCCTGTCTTGGTTGTTACTGTTTCAGCACAAAGTGGAGAGCAGACTTGTGATGGTCCCCAACTGGATCATGGTTATTATTTCCCAGTTCAAGAAACATTTCCTCATGAAACACATCTCAGTTATGCCTGTGATAATGGACATAAACCTGCTGCAGAGGGCTGGTGGGCAACAAGCACATGTCAAAAGGGCACATGGACTCCTAAACCACAATGTATAGGTAAGTGTCCTGGTGTTTGTCTGAAAGCCTGCAGAAATGTTTGACAGTGTGTAGTGTAGTAGTCACCTTACATTTTATTTAGCTCCCCCTGGAAATGCATGATTACATATTCCATGTAATTAGCATTTATATAGTACAAATACAATAAAACAAAGTACAGGTTACTCCTATGCTTAACATATGGCATACTTTTAAATAGATATAAGAGAAACAGTATCTACATATCTCTAAAAACTGATTTATGGACAGAACTCTTATGCTATCTGCTTTTCTGTTGTCTATATTCTGTTGATTGTTTTTTGTCCTACATTGTTTTCTCTATCATTTTTGCACTCATCACTATTAAAACATTTATATGTCACCAGTTAATGTGGTTAAGACAACAACTGGTCTTGATTACATGATTATGGTTCTCTCCGATGAAAATTCTTGAGATATTTAAGTGACTATCATAAACCTGCTATAGAAATTCAACTTGAATGTCTTTCTTTTAAAATGTCTTTAAAAAAAAACTTGCACAAACACCTTTCAGCAAATCAGTTCTTCAGGTAACAATTTAATATGTTTTAGTCACATACTGCTGGGTATTTTTCTTCAAACTCTATATTTGTCATTATGTATTACTGAGTGTAAAATTAACTCTGCCACACAACAATAATACTACAACTACTTATATCTTTCTGTGTAATGACAATAAAGGCAGTGGAGCACTCTCTTTAACACCAAGTCTTCCAATAGATTTGTTGCTATAATACTGTAGATGCTTGTAAAATTCATTCACATCTGAAAATGTCAAATTAAAATATAAATATTTTCTCTTCAGATGAAAATGCCTGTATTCCACCAACTATCCCCAATGCAATATTCACAAGAACCCAGACTGGTTGGTATAATAAAGGAACAACTATTAGGATAACATGTGACAAAGGATACGAACATAAATACCTGGCTGCCACAGCCAAATGTCAAAATGGAACATGGTCCTCTTTGCCCATCTGTGAGAGTAAGTCTGTTAAATCTACTGAGCCGTGAAACTAACAATGACTGTAACAGAGTCTAAATCTTATTTATGTTCTCACCTACTTCTGTGTATACAACCAAGAAGCCACTGATGTGATCACCTCTAGATATTCTTGCTGACAACAGATGTGTTTATTTTTGCAGAAAGTATTCATACATGTGGTGAACCTGATAAAATCCCTCATGCTGTAATAGTTAATCAGGGATACCAGGACATCTTTGCTGTAGATTCAAAAGTGATGTATGAATGTGAAGATGGATACACCACAGAGGAAGGAAACACCAGGAAACAAATCATTTGTATATCTGGAGAATGGACTGCAGCCCCAAAATGCAGTAAGTGAACAATGTGGACAATACAGAGCAAAAGTAAAAAGAATTGATTCAGTTGTGCCTTGATCTGCAGTAATGTTACTATGCTGTATGTTAGCAAGCGTAAGTAAATGTAGGCATATTTAAAAAAAGTACAGGAAAAATTAAGGATAACGAAAACATGTCTAGTTTGTGCTTATTAAATACAGACTGAGTTTTATCATCAGGTAAATATGAGTTTGCAGTAGATCAATACTAAATCAAATGTCTGTGCTGTTTATATGCTTCTCTTACTTAAAAGTAAAAGCACAACCAGGATCTAGACATGATGGATCTGCAGTGGTGGGAACGGGAGGAGGACACAACCGTGACACACAACCTGCAGGTGGAGATAGATTATTGATCTTTCTTAAATAAGAGTTTCATGTGTTAATTAGTATTTCAATTAGTAAATACACTTTCCTAATATAATTATATATATTGCCTTTTCTAATGTTTTTTTCCACAGGCAGAACACCAGATACTGGACATGCTGGATCTGCAGTGGGGGGAACAGGAAGAGGACACAGTACGTCTGCTGACCGTGAGACACAACCTGCAGGTGGATATAGATTATTGATCTTTATTAAATAAGAGTTTCATGTATTATTAAGCCCTGCGATAGACTGGTGACCTGTCCAGGCTGTATCCTGCCTCTTGCTCGATGACAGCTGGGATAGGGTCCAGCGCTCTCGTGACCCTTACGAGGAAAATTGCTTAAGATAATGGATGGATGTATTAATTAGTATTTCAATTAGTAAATACACTTTCCTAATATAATTATACACTGTCTTTTTCTAATGTCTTTTTTTCCTACAGGCAGAACACCAGATACTGGACATGGTGGATCTGCAGTGGGGGGAACAGGAAGAGGACACAGTACGTCTGCTGACCGTGAGACACAACCTGCAGGTGAATATAGATGATTGATCTTTATTAAATAAGAGTTTCATGTATAAATTAGTATTTGAATTAGTAAAGGCACTTTATAATTATATATATTGCCTTTTCTAATGTTTTTTTCCACAGGCAGAACACCAGATACTGGACATGGTGGATCTGCAGTAGGAGGAACAGGAAGAGGACACAGTACGTCTGCTGACCGTGAGACACAACCTGCAGGTGGATATAGATTATTGATCTTTAT
>JAUMHL010000010.1:6506182-6521299 GCA_032362345.1 Sandelia bainsii
CAGGGCCGAAATAACAATGGTGAGTGTTATTCCTGGATCCAGCTTTCACAAAAACACACTGTATTTATAGGGAAACTGGAAGTGTTTCATATAAAGACATATTACTGTTTTTTTATTAAAAACGAGCCTGACAACAGGAACCAGCCTGATAATGTAAAAATACAGTGTGATTATTCTGTTACATATCGTGTTGACTCTTTCAAAACTGATTTCTGGTTTCTCAGTTTAATTCAAAATTCAAAGAACTTTATTAATCCCAGAGGTAAATAGCTCTGACTTGTTACAGCTGCTCTCTCTTCAAAACAAAAATAAAGGGAAAGTAAGACACGAAAGAAAAGTCTGCAACCTATGAATTCATACATAAGACAGACGTAAACTATTTGTCTCTATTTTCAAAGCTGAGAAATTGACCGGAGGCCTGAATAAAGTATTGACAATTAAAATCTTTTGATTATTGTATGTGCAGTTTTTGTGTCTTGATGGCCCCATATGTCATATCCTATATCTTACGATAGCTGGAGGCTGCCGATAATGATTTTACTGTACAATGATGACAAAGTTGAGATAGTCTTTATCACTTTTTTAAATTACGAACTCTCCACTCCTTAAAAACTAAAAACAGAACATTTCCTCGTTTTTTTTTAATCACTTTGTATGTGATTTAATGTACACATACATAAGTACACCGACTACTAATACTTAATATGTAATCATTGGGCTAATAAGTTTTCTGTATGAGTAAAGACAAAAATCACACAGCAAAAGCATCACACATTTACAAACCCAAAACGAGACACGTTGTAAAGACAGTACACAAATTACTATGTGGGCCCCTTTACAGTTTTACAAACCTGCCACTAGTGATTTTTTTATCAATTGACCAATGGATATTTGTTTATTTGTTTGGTATGTAAATAATCTTAGTGCAAAATTAATTCATAAGAAGCTGGAACCTGCAAATTATGGCTAATTTTGCTTAAATCTATCAGTTCATCATAACTGCTATTAATACTGTTTCTATCAACCCATTAATACTCTGAGATTATGCTGAACATCACAGAGGTTTTCCAGTGCTGCACCGCGGCCAAAAAGAATATTAGTCTTAACTGTAATAATTTTACAAGTAGGATGTGTCCTGCTGCATCAGTGTGTGTGATCAGAGTTGGAGATGTTTTGCACAGAGGAAGCTGAATCCAGTCCCAGCAGAGTGCCCAAGTAAGACTGCTCTCGGGGGTCCAGCATCTGCTCAGGCCTAACAGGGTGGGCGATGTTGGCGGGCTGGGGGGTGAGAGTATACTTCTCTAAGAATGCCAGGTCTGTAGTGGCCTGGTAGCTGGAGTTCTGCTGCTGTCCTATGCTTACAACACTGTGATTTGGAGAGGAGAGAGATGCAGTCCCGTGAGTATTCAAGTCGCCCTGCGCTCCTCCTGCAATCTGGACAGGAACTAAAGTGACAGGCACACAGTCATTTGTGGTAGGGGAGACAGTCTGGAGGGTTGATTTATGTTCAGCGCTGAATGCCTTTAAGGTTTCTTCAAAAGGTATGGAGACTATTTTGTCCTGGCTGAGCGTGCTGAGGGGCTGCTCAGTAAACCGGGCGCTGTGAACGTGGTCAACGTGGTACTTGAGCTTGTCTTTTCTTTTAAAGGTGGCGCTGCAGTGGGGACAGTTAAAAGGACGAGCGTCTGAGTGAATCACCATGTGCTTTGTCAGCGTCTTCTTAATTCGAAATGTCTGATGGCACTCAGGACATCTGTGTGGCTTCTCACCTGTAACGACAAACGAAAACACTGGTGTGACTGTATCAAACAGTATGTTTGGCTCGTCCTGTCAGGCTTTCAATTTCTACACATGCAGAAACAATGTGTAACAGGCTCAAGTAAGAGTAACACTCTGTATCTATAGAGTATTAGGGGGTGGTGTCTTTTATCTCGACTGTTAGCTACAAAAGCAGCCGGATGTGGACTGGAACATCTGGTGTGTGGGAGACGGTAGATTAAAGAGTTAAACTAAAGAGTTAAAGTAGCAGTTCTCTCCTGCTCCATATTTGTTTCGGTGAAGTTTACACTGCAGTTTGTCAAACTCAGAATCAGATCCTAGCCACTATGCACATACAAGTCCTTCACGAGGCTTCTTGTTTCAGAGAAAAGCTGAAAACATTATAAAGTCAGCTGGAGGTTTAGACCCGTTTTAACACGGACATTAGTTTATGCTAGTTTATACCACTGGTGAGATCTGCAAGTGATAGCTGTCAGTTTCAAAAATCACAAAGACTTTTAAAAATCTGCTACAACTATCTCTGTAAACTGGAAGCCTACACGATTTCAGATGTATCCACTGATTTATTTGTTTACTAACCTGAGTGAGTCCTGAAGTGCATTTCTAGACTGGACTTTCCTTTAAATTCTTTCTTGCAGACTTCACACTGATGCACAGCTGTTTTATACCTGTAAAACAAGATTCTTCAGTTAGGGGCAACCATCACTATCACCTCTACCACATTAGTATAGGTGACAGTAAAATAATAAAGATCTACAAAAAGTAGAATATGTGTGACTCTCATTTGTATGACTTACTTTTGCCAAACTTTCTCCCCCAAATGCACACTTTTGTAGTGAACCGTCAGATGATCATGGCGCCTGAAGCACTTGCCACATTCTTCACACTGGTGTGCTTTCTCATCTGTAGTGAACATGGACTAAATTTAAGTACATGCTGTGTGGAGGAAGTCACAGGCCAACTGTATTCCCCATTTTATTGAAACTAGAAATCTGTGTGAACGAGACAGATCCCACCAAAAAGAAGAAGCCAAAGAAAGACACACAAGAGTCCCACCACTGTAAGACTTATACTGTACCAGAGTGTATTTTCTGATGTTTGGTCAGGTGATCATGCCGTATGAACGCTTTCCCACATTGATCACACTCATAGCGCTTGTCATCATGATGCACTCTGAGGTGGAGTCTGCCCAAGGAACAACATTAATAATTAATTAAAAAGTCTTGAATTAGAATCAGATATCTTCTTCAAATGTCACTGGACTCACCTGTAAGAGCTGCCATGACGGAAGCTCTGGCCGCAGATGCTACAGAGGTGAGGCTTCTCTCCACTGTGGATCCTCAAGTGCTCTCTCAAGGTGGTCCTGTGAGGAGAAATCAGTGTTAAATGCGAATGTTTTGCAGGTGAAATAAGAGTTTAGGCTTTAATAATGCATAAAATACAATAGGTCAAGGCAGGAATGGAGAGCCATACCTTTCCCTTACTGATTTGCCACATACGACGCAGGTCCACTTTTTTTTCCCTCCATGAGTACACTCGATGTGCCTCTTTCTGTTGCCTGTGTCATTAAACTGTCGGCCACAGATCTCACAGGGAAAAGGACCTAAAAATAAAAATCTATTTCATCCAGTGCATAGATTGCAACAATAAAGGTGTTGTTGTCCAATGTAAATGTATTAGGAGCTGTGCTGGTTACAACAGTGAATACAGTTTAATATAATTTAAAAAAAGAAGGAATTAGGAATTAGAAAAAGAAAATGCTTATTAAAGACCAAGCAGCTTAAGAATGTACAGTATTTCTTCTCCTAGTTCTCACCTAAGTGGTACTTTTCTTGGTGCTTCAACCTGGCAAACCTTGATTTGAAGTATTCATCACAGTAGGAGCATTTAAAAGGCCGGTCTTGGGTGTGCAGGATCATGTGCTCCTGCAGATGTGGCTTGCGGGTGAAGGTCTTCAGACAAATCTGGTTCAGAAACTCCAAACATTATTGACTGTTAAAATCTAAAAATAATTAAATAAAATAATGTATTTATTAACTACCAAAATTAATGTATTAATCAGCATACCTCATACTAACATTCAGGGTATATCATGTTGTCGTATTGTAAGAGAACATGTGGCCTGTACCTGACTGAAATTATAACTGAAACAAGTCCTTACAGCACATTTCCAGCCTTCACTCTTCCTCTTCCTATTGGTAAAAAAGTCTTGGATGTGGTCTGGATGAAACCTGGCAGGACAGTGAAGAAGATCATACAGCATGATGGAAGCAGCAGCTCAGCTTATGTCATGATAGAGATCCAGTGGTGAGTTGGTGTTTTTCCCTTTAAACTTAACTAGTGCTTGGAAAACTACAATGCAGTTGTATGAACTGAACTCAGTTTCACATGTTAAGTTGGAAAACTGTGGATTTTAGCCACAATAGGGATGTTAGTGTCAGGGAGTCAATCACTCCAGTCCAGCCTGAAAAACTCTTTGTGGTCCCAAGAAATGATGCCTTTTTCCCCTGTTGATTCCTGACTTTTCCTCTAGCACCAGCATGAGGTTGATGTTTTTTTTTTCTTCACACCATTTGGCACACACCACCTCAGCACTAAATGAAATCACTTTCCTTGATCCTTTAACCATTCATCTAGCTTGTTATTATCCAAATGTCAGTGTGCTCCCACACTAAATTAAGATGAAATGTATGGTTATATTATACCTCTTGAAAATCAGTATGTTAACATTGTTATTATGAGCACATTAGCATTTAGCTTAAAGTATGACAGTACCCAAGTACAGACTCACTAAGCTGAGTCTTGATTACTAGAGCAAGACAAAACCATGCATTCATAAAAATAGTGTCCAGAAATGTAGCTCAGTTTCCAAAATTCATTTTTTACGTTATTTAACACAGGATTCTTGACCTTTTTACTTCCTTGACCTTGCCTGCAATATTTTTTTTTTTTTATCAGGGCTAAGGTTGTTTGGAAATTAGTTGTTTATAAATCCATGACTTTCTGCTACAAAGATATGTTACATAAATTAAGTTCAGATGGCTAACTTCACGCACAATGTAAAATGAATGGGAAAGCAGAGGTTGAGACACATGTTGAGTCATGTCTCACCTCCTCACATGCTTGGCCAAGGTTTTCTTGCTGGCATGGAGTTTGTTGCAGCAGGGACATTTGTGCTCCTTCTTCTGAAATGGGGCGTCGGTGGCGTGCTTCTTCTTGTGTACAGTCAGGTTAGACTTCGTAGAGTAGCGCTGAAGACAGATGTCACACTGGAATGGTTTCTCACCTGTGTGCACTCTGGTGTGACTCTCGTACTTTCCTGAAAAACACAGGAGAAGTGCATCATTTAACACACTGTTTGCATCATCAACACGTTTGACACATAAGTATCCTCACTGTCAGTAAATATGACGCTGCTACGACTACTGAATTCCACAACCAGTGTTCATCATGTCAAAGGAAACCTGTGGTTCTAAATACAAAAAAGGAGCTCAGCCTCTGCTGTTTTTTGTTTTTAGAGAGAATTTCTAGCAGAGGCAACAGGTGACAGACCAGAGAAAAATCTACTAATATGATCTTATCCTTCTTCTTTCTTAATAAACATGAGAAAGAGAAAACATATAGAATACAAATAACCATAATTTGTGATTATTATAGTATTTATGTTCTTACAATAACAGATTGACAATAAGTGTTAGTTGCAATCCGATTCCTCCAATCATGTAAGATGTATTTTTAATAACAGTAAGTAAACCTAGAAAATTAACAGAGACAATTGTTGTGTTTAACATTATGGTAGACTTTACTCCATGGTTCTCACCTGCACGGTCAAAGGTTTTGTCACACTTGGGGCATTTAAGAGTCTTCTTGCTGGAGGTCTGGATGATGACTGGAGCCAGACCAGCAGGATAAACTCGCTGTTGGTTAGCGTGCACTCCTACCTCTCCAACAGGCCGATGGTCTGTACTGTCTACACTTGAACTCTGCTGACCCGCGCTCTTGTCTATGACACAAACCTCAACAACTTTCTGCTGAGTAGCCACTTCTTCATTCATGTCTCCTCCCTCTCCCTCCTCCTCTTCGTCAGCTACATCATCCCCCTGAGCTGGTTTAGATGTTTCATTTACATCCAGCTTGGCCATCTGTGTTTCCACAACCACCTCTCCTACTTCTTCCACCCTGTCTTCAATCTGCTCTTTTGGTGACATAGTCCTTTGTTTTTCCTCAGTAGTGTTGACAGTGTACTCCATGTTGTCTCTCTGATATTTGGTGGGTGTTTTCCTCCTGCGAGCTGATCTCCGTGTGGTGACACTCTTCTGACCTTCCATCCTCTCCTTCTCAGCTGAGCTTTCCTGCTGTACATCAGTGTGCAGGGAGTTCTCAGTGCTAAACTGCTGACTGCACACAGTGCTCTGAACATCCCATAGGCTCTGGATGTCTGTATCACCAGCTGCCAAGTGACTGGAGGTTATTTCCACCTCAGGAGACCTTCTTATCTCAGCCTTCATCACATTTGCAGGGTGGGTGTCACCCTCTTCACACAACAGCTTTAGTATATCCATCATGTCGAGAAATCGGGCTGCTTCAGTTAGAGCTGGGAGGTCTCTCTCTGCAACAGCGCACTCTGAGGTGTACAAAAAGCCAAGCAGATACTGGAAAACAGAGTCCTCCACATGGTCCAGAGTCACATGGGTTGTAGCAGGATTCTTTGACAGCTCAGCATGGAAGTAGCTGCTCCCATGGGCCAGCACCACCTTGTGGGCACTGTAGAGCTTTCCACCCACAGACACGGAGACGTCGCAGAACTTCCTCCGAGCCCGGTCCTCATTCAAGAACTTGAGGAGGTTGTGACTGTGCTGTGATATAGTCAGGTATCGAATCTGTGAGGCCGATTCTGGCACGGTTTCAGAGTTTGGGGGGGAACCCAGCACAGCTCCTGGCTCTGCGGGACATTCATTGCTGGCACTGACCAGCCTGCTGCGTTTGGGACGCAGAGGGGTACTAGGCTTTTTCTTCATTGGTCTGGCTAAGGGAGTACCATGCATCACTCCTAAAAACCATAAAGAAAGGAATAGTGATGAGAGTAACCATGCACAGGGACTAACTCTAGGATATGATTCAATTAGAATGTGATTGTGATATTGAAGATGCCAAAAAAGGCAAAACACAGCAATAGTATTTACATGGTGCTGACATGAAGGTGACACTGTGCTGAAAAGTTACCATAACTGTGTTAGCTGTTAGCGTTCACTGCTTAAATTTAGGGTTTATTTCTCCCATTTATTATGACAAAGCAGAAGAACAGACAATCGTTATGTTACACGTTGCATTCAATAGACAATTTAGGTCTATATGTGATATTAGCAATCATATTTCTGTCCTGAAATCTTAGCAGCCAAGGCTGATGCATTTGCAAATTCGCTCTCCACCTCAAGGACCCCTAACATTATGTTTACAGTGTGACAGGCGGGCCCCCCCTCCGAGGAGAGTGTTGACAAACGACCCTTATTGCGATTTAAATGCTAGACTTTAGCATTTATATCTGGACGCTTTTTATAATCTTACCGTACATATAACGCTACAGCCCGCGTTTACAACGCACCGCTCACCCAGCTGAGAAAATAAACGTAGGAATAATAATTTCCTGGATATCTGTAACGCCCCATTTTTACATCCTACCAGAAATGTCGGACGTCGTAACAAGCCGCTCGCCCATTGGCTGTTTCATCTATCGTTATTTAACGCTCCTGTTTAGAGGTTTAAACAGATGAATATTTCATTACATGAACAGCGAAAGAAACGCGAGCTGTGATACATACATGCCGTAAAGTTAAATGTGTATCAAATGCTTGAAAAGTCAAACGCGAATCTGTTTGTGCTACGAGCAGTATCATAAGGTTCATGAAAAGGTTCACGAGACGGTGGCATCATGGGTAATGTAGTCAGAAAACATAAATCAATTAGCTGCTAATAAAACAGCTAAATACATATATTTAGTATGGTACAATTCAAGATACTTGTATTTGACTTTTGAGTATTTAAATGTTAAGTTACATCATATTTTACTCCAATTATCTGACAGGTAAAGTTACAACTTACTCAGTAAATTAATGTAAAAAAAAAAACTTGAACCACCTGTAAAACAAGTTCCACAGAAGAAGTATAAGTAGTATGTTACTGCTAAGCAGAATGAATGCTTTTAGGACTTGAAAGTGACTTCAATGAAAGACAGACTTCCCACATTAGGACTACCGGCCTCAGTTTACGTCATTCAAAGACTAGGCAGTGATCCAGCCAACTACTGCAGCCAAATACTACTCAGCACTGTACATGCTGTAGTACATGTGTGCATGCATGTTTATGTTCATGTTTCAGGTTGTGAAATTTCCATCTGTAATTGTGTGGCGTATTTCCCTAAGCAGAAGATGAATCTCAGTTTGTGGCTCTGCTGTGATAAGGTGACCAACTTATCAAAAATGATCACAAACCATTGTCTTCATCAGGTGGGACTCCCGTTGTCACTAATAAGATAGTTCAGTCTAGTGGAAATATTTGGAGTTGCTCAAGTTAGCCTCCTGGATGAACCCCTCCCTTCACCAACTCATTTAATGTGTAAGACATTGTAAGTGCATTAGCTTAATCCCTTCTATCTGTCTTGGAGCGCTCCAAACATTTCACTGAGAGCATGCACTCGTGGAGGAGCAGAGGTGAAGACATAGCTGCACACACAAATGTTCTCTAGTTGATCTAAAATGAAGATATTGCCAAACATCTGGTAAATTGGAGGACTTGTTCAGAACAATGTTGAGACACAGCATACATGTGGGGATGTTATGGTTGCTTTGTGCAGGTAATCTTTGAATATACTATGTATGCTGACTGATATTATTTACAGCTGTTTGTCATATATTTTTACCAGTACCAGTTGTAATAGCAGGGTAAAAAATAGTATATTGTTCTTTTATTGCCATCTTGCATCACATTTGGAATTAGTGGTGATATGCTCAGTAAGTTTATAGTACACTAAAATGTACAAAATAGGTTTGTATATTTGTTTTAAGTTCATTCATTTATGTCATGTGTAAAACTAATTATTTTTACTTGTCAGCATTTTAAGTGAACAAATTATTGATGTTTGTCTCTTTTATTTTGCTGTTTGTTTCCTAACATTATTTTGTAAGTTCATGCATTCATACACTCACTGGCCACTTTATTAGGTACTCCTGTCCAACTGTCCAACTGTCAGAAATGGGATAATTCTACTGTATGTTTATTATTGAGGTCATAGTGGGTGGTGCAGTCGTACTGGACTTGTATTAAGAGGTGGTTTGGCCCCTTCATATGTGTAAATAAGGTGGATTGTGTTAGATTGTACAAGTGTACCTAATAAAGTGGCCAGTAACTGTATATAAAAAGTTGTAATAGATTGTAATTGTCTCTCTAGGCGCCTTGTCCAGTGAGGACATCAATGGATGTGAACAGCAGCCATGCCAAAATGGTGGTGTATGTGAGAGCCACAATGGACAATTCAGATGCCTTTGCTCCAAGCAGAGCCAAACTGGGCGACTGTATGGGGGGGAGACGTGCACAATAGAACTTTCAGGCTGTGACAACAACCAGTGTGAGAATGGAGGAATATGCACTCCCTTAATCGTAAACGAACTGCACACTTACACATGCATCTGCCTTGCTGGCTTCACAGGCCCTAAATGCCAGACTCCCACTGTCTTCTCATTTGAATCCAGAGGATACATGTATGTAGAGACACAGCTTCTAGACCCCGAGGCTCCTCTTAATGTCACATTCAGCTTCAGGACAGGAAGAACGGTTGGCACCCTCTTGCAGCGCAGAGTGGATGACCTGCTCCTCAGCATCGAGCTGATGGATGGGCATCTCTGCCTCCGCAGCCTGAGAGGACAAGGCTCAAGCACACTCGTTCAAGAGCTCCCAGGGCTCTTGTCCAACAACAAGTGGCACACAGTGGAAGCGTCGCTAGGAGGTGTGGTCAGCCTCATCAGACTACTTTGTACTGAAGAAAGCTGCACCAGAGACTCAAGCACTGAGGCTCAGCTGCTTGAACAAGCCTCTGCTCTACCAGAGCAAGGAACAGTACGTCAAAGCCTCTTCATAGGAGCAGTCGGAGGAAACTGGGGTTTGGGCAGAACAGGGCATGAAACAGACTACTCTCCTGTGTTTCTGGGCTGCTTCAGAGATGTGTTTGTGGACTCACATCTGGTGTTGCCTGTTGTAATGCCAGAAGATTCAGACACCCAGGCAAACATCACTGTTGGCTGCAGTGACAAAGACAAGTGCGATGACAGCCCCTGTCAGAACCGAGGACGTTGCGTGAGCCAGGGCTGGAGGAGCTACACGTGTGAGTGTCACAGGCCGTATGAGGGAAACAACTGTGCAGAGGGTAAGACGCAAACACCACTGCATGCCATTTCAAATTCAAAGTAGTTTATATTTCTCTAAATAAATCCAATTTTTCTTCCCATTTCCTCTAAGAAATCCCACCAACCACATCAGTCTTCATGAACATACCATACACACACGAGGTACACAGGGTTGACTACTTTCTTTCTATAAATAACACACACAGAAGTTTTAAAATGTCTTTCTGCTCTGAGAAAGAATCACAACCTTTTGGATCTTTATATTTCTTCTTGCTTTACTGTATAAAATAGTGGGGCAGCTGTGGACCCTCTGTAACCCAAAAAATGCAGAGTCAGTGGTTCAGTTGCCTGTTCTTCCTGGGAGCGTCCTTGCGCAAGATCATGAATACTTAGTTGCTTATTGTGTGTGTGTAAGAGTAACTTGTAAGTTGCTTCCGGTAAAAGCATCTGACAAGTGACCAAATGCAAATCCAAATGTAGTGAGGCTATGACAAACATGCTGTGAAAATACTGTAGGTACAGGTTCATTCAAGTTCGGTCTCAGTCACATCACTGCAGAAGTCACAGTAGTTATTTATGACGAGAAAGATAAAGTCAGTCAGAAGACTTTAAAGAAGCTTAGAGAGGCAGTAGAAATAGCACAGACTTCAGTCAGGTAATTAGGAGACATTTAGCAACACCTGGGCAAAGGATTAAAAAAACGTGGGTTTCAGTAGCTTACCTGGAACGCCTTCACTTTGACAAATCAAGGAGTCTTAAGGACTCACGCCACGCAGAGGCATTTTCATTGGTTGGTATCCTGACCAACTTCTTCTATTCAATGAATAGAGAGTTAGTTGAGAAGATCAATACCACTCCCTTATCTACCAGCAGCCAGTTAGCTTTGTTTGGCATAAAGACTGGAAACAGAGGGCAACTGAACTCTTAAGCTCATTTATTAATGACAAAAATGAGTGTGAAAACAACAATTTGCACCTTCAGACAGAAGCAGACTAGCTGTTTCTCCTTATCTCAGTCTTTAAGCTAAGCTAACAGCTAAGCTTCTTTAACATCTAATGGAAAAACAAAGCATTACTGATCTTCTCTCCCGACTCTTAGTAAGAATAGTATGATATTTCCCAAAATGTAATGCTATACTTGTACCAGGTGTTCCTGACTTTCTCTGCCTCCTCTCCGTGTCCACACAGAGTACATAACTGCTAGGTTTGGAAACAGAAATCTGGAGAGTTATGCTGTCTTCTCATTGGACGATGACCTGGGTGATTCCGTGACAATGTCCATGTTCATCCGTACCAGACAGTCCAGTGGACTGCTTCTCATCCTGGCCAACAGCACCAGCCAGTACCTGCGCTTGTGGCTGGAAGATGGCAGGGTCAAAGTTCAGGTCAACAACTTTGAGACCATTGTTGGTCAGGAAAGAGTCAGTGATGGCCATTTCCATTTGGTGACTGTGAAGCTGGAAGGAACGGAAGCCCACTTGTTCCAGTCAGCCCAGAGCCACGGCTCTATGACCATCAGGCACATCCAAGCCCAGCCTGGGGATCTGGTTTTCATGGGAGGGTTACCAAACACAAGAGCCTCTGCTTCGTTTGGTGGCTATTTTAAGGGATGTGTCCAAGATGTGAGAATTAACAACAAACGCCTGCAATTCTATCCCATAGCAACTTCAGTGGAATCTTACAACCTTGAGCAGCTCATCAATGTTGCACAAGGCTGCATAAGTGACAACGCCTGTGCAGTGAGTTATATCAATAATAATAATGACATACTTTATGTCATGTTCATTTTCCTCAATGAGCTAGAGACACATTTTAATTCCTTATCTCCACCAATAATGACAGAACTCACAATGAATCTGTTTTCCTTTCATCAGGTCAACCCCTGTCTCAATGGTGGAGTGTGTTACGCCATGTGGGATGATTTCACCTGCAACTGCCCCCCTAACACTGCAGGCCAGCGCTGTGAGGAGGTGAAATGGTGTGAGCTGTCTCCTTGCCCCGACACCGCCGTTTGTCAGCCTCACTCACAGGGCTTTGAGTGTGAGTGTCCTGTGATAAGGACCTGTTGTTGCACTATTCTTGTTTTAGAAAGAATATCATCGAAAGTACTGGGCTTAAAAAACTCTCTAAGAATAACCAAGGATAGGACCTCTGCTATTACCAGTTTACTCTGTACAGCCACTGTTGCAATTCATGTCTGTTACACATAAAAATAATGCCAGGAAAAGGGGATCTATAATAAATGTGAGAGTCCTTTATGAAACACGCCCATTTGTGAGCTTGGTTTGTATCCACTAAAGAAACTGTCTGCAGTGCGTAGCCCCTTAAAGTTAATCACTGTCGCAGGCTCCAATTAATTACATTTTGGATGATTACAGAAGGGGACTGAGTTGACACAGAGATCCTACATAGGATTCCTCTAAGACGTAATAATCCCTGGTCAGATTAAGTCTACCGCCACATGCCTGCGGAAGTTTATAATGACAAGTCTGGAGAGGTCACATGTTCACACAAAGAAAATAGGAGAGGTCTACATGTGCAAGCCATTATGGCAGTTCATACTGTACAGTCAGTTTTTTTCTATAATACACTTCATCAGCCAAAATAATCAGTAACAGTTTAAGCAATTTTCCTAAATAGTTTCACATTTTTGATGATGGATATCTGAATGAACTTTTTGAGTGAGCAATGGGAAATCTACAAGAACTAGTAAAATTTAATTGCAGTTCAATTTAGTCTCTTCACATTCTCTTCTTCAGGTTTGTCTGATGTGACATTTCGGGTTGAAAGCAGCATTTTGCACTACCAGAACAACGGAAAGGTTAAGCGCAGCCTCACCAGTGTTTCTCTCAGGTTCCGCACAAGACAGTCCACTGCCACCTTACTGCATGCACAAGAAGGCTCAGACTACCTCACAGTCTCTCTCCAGGACTCTCACGTGGTCATGGAGCTCCATGCTGGGGATAACAAAAATTCCCCCAAGGTGACTGTTCAAACCCAGCATCCAGTCAGTGATGGAGAGTGGCACATGGTGGAGTTCAGCATGGAGAACCAGACACTTCCGACCTCCAGGTGGATCATGGCTGTAGATGGAAGCAAGACAGCGCTGAGCACATCCAAAACAGCTGCGAGGGACCTAGATTTTCTTAAGGAGGGAGCAGAAATCTTCCTGGGGGGTCTGAGTCTGGACACTGGAGCGAAACTGTCTGGTTGTCTGGGTTCTGTGCAGATTGGAGGCCTTCTTCTTCCTTTCCATCCGGACACAGAGTTGAAGCTCCCCAGACCCCAGGAAGAGCAGTTTGTGAGAATAAACAGCAACACTACTCTGCAGTACGGCTGCTTGGGAGCCAGTGTGTGTGCACCCAATCCTTGTCAGAACGAGGGTGTGTGTGAAGACTTGTTTGATCTGCATCACTGTGTGTGTCCCTCTGAGTGGACAGGGCCACTCTGTGAGGACCTGACTGACGCATGCGTCTCCAGCCCCTGTATCTTCGGCAACTGCACCAACCTATCTGGGGGATTCAAGTGCGTGTGTGATCTGGGGTACAGCGGTGAACAGTGTGAGATAGAAGTCGATATGTGTGAAAACAGCAACTGCAGTAATGGCGCTACATGTGTCAAAGGCTTCCTGAGCTACATGTGCCTCTGCCCTCAGAATCTAACAGGCCAATACTGCGAGTGAGTAATTAAAAAGTTTATCAATACATCTTTGACACCCAATGCACAGTAGCACACACCTATAATACATCAACAAAAGTCGTACTGATTCACAACTGTGTCTGTTATAGCGAGAAAATTCCTGAAATTCCATGGTACATTGAGTCCAGTCCGTAAGTGCTTTTGTATAAAATACTAAAAATGAATACACTGATTTATTAAACAAGTGAAAAGTAAACCCACCGGTGCCAATCTGAAAAGCACTGACATGTCTTGTTGTGTTTTTCTGTCTGTTAAGTTTTCCACAGTTGCCTGTGTCGACATGTATTGGTACAAGATGGAACTACAGCTGCTATAATGGAGGGAACTGCTCAGAAGCAGAACATACCTGTTACTGCCTGCCTGGTTTCACAGGACAGTGGTAGGACATGCATAATTATATTTACTCTTTATAGCCAGCAGGTCGAAGGTTCCTCAGCAATGAATTGCAATAAATTTCAAGCATTGTTGCAAAGGGTCTGAATACTTACTATTTACTTACTATGTGGAATTTCATTTTTTCCTTTTTCATACATTTGCACGCATTTCTAAAATCCTGTTGTCACTTTGTCATCATGGGGTACTGAGTGTAGATTAATGAGAACAATGAATAATTTGAATGATTTAAGTATTAGGCTGCAGTATAACAACACTGAAAAAAGTGAAGGGGTCTGAATACTTGACCCCCTGAATGCACTGTATATGAAAATGTTGCTTTGTGTCTGGTAATTTAGTTTTCCATTTGAATTTTATTTGGTGCAGTTTGTTCCACAATTCTTCTCCTTATTCTTCCTTCCAGGTGTGAGAAGGACGTGGATGAATGTGCCTCAGACCCTTGTATGAATGGAGGCTTTTGTGTCAACTACGTGAACAGTTTTGAGTGTGTGTGTGACATGAATTACTCAGGGAAACACTGCCAAATAGACGTCAGCGACTTCTACTTGTATCTCTTCTTGGGCCTGTGGCAGAACCTCTTCCAGCTGGTTTCCTACCTTGTGATACGTCTCGACGATGAGCCGGAAGTTGAGTGGGGATTCCAAGCAAATGATTAGACCCCACCTTGTCTATTATGTACTCAATAAATTTAGCTAATTTAGTACCCAAAACATATGTACTGTTAGAAAAGGGATACTCTTTTGTGGCCTCTTGTGACTTAGGTTAATAAAATAGGTACATACACTACTCACAAAAAGTTAGGGATATTCAGCTTTCGGGTGAAATTTCAGGATGAACCTAAAATGCACTAT
>JAUMHL010000010.1:6521399-6546618 GCA_032362345.1 Sandelia bainsii
CTTCTACTTAAATGCCCTACTTTCATGATATAATATCACTGTAGTGTGAACTTTTTACGTTTTCCAGAAATTTCACCTGAAAGCCAAATATCCCTAACTTTTTGTGAGTAGTGTATGTACATAAAACTCACTGCCTAGTGCACAATTTACAAAGTGGACGACTTTTTTTTTACAAACCAAAAGGCTGTGTTGTTTCCCAGCATGCACGCTTTGACACAAAGATTGTTGTGATCATGTTATCGTTTGAATGAAGTTACACCCAGGAACATTTGTCATCTCAGCTTTATAAAAGAGTGAGTTAAAAAAAACCAGAAGAGACAAGTAACAGTTGCAATTATATACATGTGAACCTATTTTTTCATACATTATAAATGTATATTGTGAACAGATTTGTCATAATTAATATTTTCATTTATCTGAGACAACAAACTAACATCACATGACATAAACAGATTTAGCTAAAGGGCTTGTTTTCATCTGCAGTCCATGGGCAAGTTGCTGTTAAATACTTTGCACCATATTTATTACCACATTTAAATGCACATTATCTGGTTACCTGGTTCTCATACTGAAAACCACACATTAGGGAGTTTGTGTGCCTTAAAATTTCAATTTTTCTTTAGGCCACTGTTTTGTAATCAGTGTATAATTGTTGAGGGATACACTTACATGCAGTTATAATGTTCAGGTTATTCATAAAATACATGTCCAGAGTTAGGAAGTTGTGTATTTTCAAATATGTGTATAACCAAAAATAAATTGCTGAAAGGTTCATCCGCATGCAGTGCGTGCAGTACCTGATATGTACTATGACAACATAAAATAAAGTTTGTGAAATACTAGGAAAGTGTCTGCTTTTATTTAAACCTTCATATACATTTTCTAGTATGCAACAAACAAAAATAATTAGTTAGACATTGATTCCATTTCAACAACTTACAAACGAAATATGCATTTTTATGTTTAGCCATACGATGACGATAATGTGTAAACAAACATACTGTATGTCTAACAAGTTGAGAACGCAAAATTAGAGATGTACAGATATTTTGACAGTAAATAAGTAACACCTACACACAGACATGTACCATGACAGAACAGATCCATTTCAACAGGCAGTTCATTCAGTAAGGCTCTGTTGGTGCACTGTAAATCTCTAAACTCCATAAACAGTAAGATGTTTCTTTCTTTAAATAAAATGCCTGATTAAATATAAATCATATAAATACAATGATTTAGCAGTGCACCTCATTCAAGGCTGACACTCTCCTCCTGGGGTCAGCCATATGCATTCACAGTGCTGTAACGATCAGAGTGTGGACAACTCATCTCAGACATGAATCAGAAGCAGCAATAAAATCAGCCTCTTCTTGGAGCTTACATTCACAGAGCTCTTTGTAGATCCTCTTACGTATCTTTGGTATGTCCTTCTGTGAAAACTGCAGAGGTTTTGAAAGAGCAAGGCATCTACAATACTGAAAAGGACAACACAGGGTGATGATGAGTTGAAACAAATCAGACACAACAATGCTCCATGTCATCTATTTAAAGATTAAAAGGCATGTTAGTACCTCCAAGACAAACACTCCACAGTCATTTTCATTGGTCTGTTGTGGGATTTTCTGTGAAGGACAGCAGGGGGAGACAAGACATCATGTCAGTTACTGTGTCAGGTGAAACTCCAGCTTTAAGCCTGTATGTTGCCTGAGACACCAGGGCCCCCATTCATTAAACATGGATACTAAATCATCCAGATTATAATATATGATGTGACCCTGGGTGTGAGTCCAGTTTTGCTGGGGTTTTTTCAAAAATGTCTTAAATTCATCTGGAGCTGTTGTATAAAGTCCTTAAGCCCAAACCTGCAAAGGTACAGGCTTATTGACAGTCAGCTGGATGGTGACCACTGAAAGCAACTTATGACCTCACTTTTCAACTACAACTACTGTATAATATGATAAAATATAAATACGTTTTAGCACTGTAACAGAACCAAGCCACAGTTAGTTTTAAATAATGTGTGCAAAAACAAAGAAACTCAACTAAATATATACATTAAAGCTTATTAACGGCAGAGCAGAACATTTACAGTTAAAGTTGCTTTCTAAAAGATTTCAGTAAGATTTCATTTTCATCACAGGCTTATGATTATCACTTCAAAGTATCTGGTACATCAATCAGGAACCCTCAACAATCACTCAGGCAATAGCTAGAGCCTGATAGTGTACAAACACTGTGGAGCTCAGTGTCGAACAAATGACATCCAAAACAAAAACACACACAGTATGATGATGACTTATGGCCCCAGTGCATTTTGGGACAGTTCCTAACACACCTACCTCACCTACCTGCCAGCCTGTTATAACTTTATCCAGGATTGATAAATAACTGCTTTCAAAGAATCACATTAGCTGGATGAGGCCTTCTAGTCAGGAATTACTGAAACTTTATTTGAAGAGCAGAACCCAGTATTTATCATTTCAGGATGAAACATTAGCGACAAGATACCTCATCATATGACACCGTCCAACCATTTTCGAAAGCTGTTTGCTGCTTCTCCTTTGCTTCTGTCATCAAGTATTTCAGGATGTTCTATTGTAAGCAAAGTGTAAAGAAAAAGCAGATTAGGAGTTGTGGTAACTTACAAGAAAAGCAACTGAAATTTTTATATATACATTGGTAAAAGGAACAACGACATATATTAATCTGTTACCCTTGCAACCTTCTGGAGCACGTTCCCTTGAGAGTCGTACAGGCAGATCCTCTTTTTGACAAAGTCAGCAGTGACCAGACACCAGTGAACCTCCAGGTGGATGGGCACCAACAGCAAACTCTTAGAAAACAAATCCACCTGTGCAAAAAAGATGGAGTGAAATCACAAATCTATGTTTCAGAAAATATCACATCGCTTCCATCTTAGTCCCAACTAACCTGCTTTGTCCATCTCTTAACACCTTCATAACCTTTGGTCATGAGCTGCCGGTGGAAGAAGCTGTTGAGAAAATGGACCTAGGAAAGGAGACGGGAAAGGTTACAGAACTAAATTCACATGTTTTTATTGGTTTGCATCCTATTGCCTTTGCCATCTATTTCCAGATTTTATGTTAAACTAAGCTAACTGCAGTTGCTATAGGTTTGATGTACAGGTACGAGTGGTATAAGCCTTCCCATTCAACTCTCTGCAAGAAAGTGAAAATGCTGAATTATTCCTTTAATTACTGGAGCTATTCAAATAAGTTAGCAGGTAAAAAATTAAGAAAGCTAGTACTATACTCATTATAGGAATAGTAAAAAAAAAAGCATTATGTTACCTTCTGATAGGCGGATTCCATGATGAGTTCTCCATACATGTTCATGACCTTAAGCAGAAACAAAAATGTATACACCAGTTACAATCAGATTTTATTCCTATTTCCATTTAAAATTGCCATGAATGTTTTTTATGTGTTTCATGTAGATAATGACCTGGTCATTGAGCCAGTTCTGATCTGCCAGTGTCGACAAATCATCCAGTGTCAGTGTGTGTTTCTTGTAGACCACTTGGAAGAAGGGAACAGGTTTCTGAATGATCACAGTTTGGTATTTGGTAACCTCTGAGATGATCACATTTTTCCTGCACCAGTGGGAAAATGGTTCATGAATGAATGAATAAAATCATTACAGATACCACTCCATGTTTAATCACATAGTCTTGGAAAGATTACAAATAAAAAAGTACTGCTGTCAAGTGATTCAAGACAAGGCATATACATTTTTGTTAAACTCACCTGTCACTGAAATCAATTTTAAACCTTTTCTTCAGATGACTCAACAAATCGCTCTTTTGTAGCGGGATGAGACTTCCATACATTCTGAAGAAGTCCTCTAGGAATTCTGGACAAACATGAAAACACACAAACAGCTGTGAAAAACTTTAAACTAAAAGATAAAAAGATGGATACAAAAAGATAAGTGTGTACATACCATGAATGTCCTTAGTCAGTTCTGTAAGACTGACATCAGCTTGACAAGACATCTTACTGGCGATTCTCTCATCAGTGTCTATGTTTGGATCCCAGTCCCGACCTGGAGTGACAGTGTGTTGGCCTGATGGGCTTTCGACTTGAAGCCTCTGAGGTTGGGTCACATTTCCTGGTACTTTAAAATGCGTAATGCTTCCACATGCATCACTATCTGTCACAGTCTGAGAAAGTTCCAAAGCATCTGCAATTTCACAACACTGTACAAAGGTTTCTGTTCTTTGAGACAACACAGTAGCTGTTGGCACAGTTTGACTAATGGCCCCTGCAGAATCATCTGTGTCCGTAACGATGTTCTGCAAGTGGCTGGAAGCAATGAACACTTCTGACACACTCCCAGATTCACATGGCTTCAGCAGGCAGTTCTGCCCTCTTAGCCTGTTCTCTGCATCTTCAGTATCACATCTGTGTAGAGGCACATCTGATGTTGTGTGGTTTAATGTGTGCTCCATTGGACATCTCCTTTTATATTTCTGCAAGTGTGTCTTTAAATTGAGGCAGGGGCCAGAGCCAGACCTGATCCTACACGTCCGTCTCTTGGTTCTGAATATCCCAAAACAGCATTTCTCCCGCCGCTTCCTCCACATCCAAAGCTGTAATTTACAATACAAACGTCTCTTGGCTTTCCTGGAGAGATGAGAAACCCTCTTAATAGAACCCATGAATTCTTTTCTTCTCTTCAGGCACTTTACTTTGCTCTGGTGGCTGTGTTCAATGCATCAGAGTAAACAATGGAGTGTTACATGAGGGCATGGAGTCGTGGGTATCCTTTTAGCTGTGTCATACGCCTCATATGCAACAGTACTGGATCAGAATTTTATTTTGACTGTTTTGTGACAGACAGAGACTCCACTTCCAGTTCATAGTCAAGTGCTACCAGCTGAGCCAGTGGAAAAGTGAATACGAGTGTTGGCACACCCACACCTTGACAGGATTTTCAGTTGGCCTTATATTCGCCACCACTTCTGGTAACTTCAACAGTGAAGCAATGCTCAGTCCAAACATTTGCTGCAAATAATAGAACAGATGTGTTAATATATCTGCAGTGATCTCACACATTGTTATCCCTTAAAAAATAAGTTAAACACTGTTTCACCAATTAGTAAATTTGCTTCTATTCTGAATTTTGACCAGCCTTCAATGTTATGCATAAAGACTAATGCTGGGAAACACAGTAGTTTTTATTGTAATATATTTGACAGTTGTAGCTATTAGAGCTGTGCCATATTGTATCATCTATGAAACACTGTGATAATTTCTCCCCATAACAAGAATTTGTTGTATTGCAACAACATCACAACACAACAACATAGCTGCATGATGATGTGTTTCCATACACACCAAATCATGGGCATGTCACATGAGCCTACAAACACAATATACATGGTGAAAGGCTCAGCCAAAAGACATGATGCCAAGCCAAACTGTGCTAACTTGTCCAAACAAGGACGGACTCAGGCGATAAAAAAATGGATCACAGATACTGTTGTGAAGAAAATATCCCACTCATATTCTATTACTTAGCTACTCAATTATTTTAGTTTAGTATTTCTTCTTGTAATAAGGTTTGTGATTTTTAATCACTGATCCTGTTTGCTTGGCTCTAAAGACGGATTGCTGCTGTGACCTTTAGGCATTTTAGTGGTTTAGACTCTTGGCTGACTCCTGTCTGATCTGTCCCAAATTTATTTAGCAGCATGAAAATGACAGTGAACCCACAGCCACAGTCATTAGAAACTGTTCAAAAACAGGTCTCCGTTTACTGCATGCTGCATTATAGTAATTGATAAGTAACAACTATTCATGGCATTATCTTTTAAAGTATCCTTACTTTACTTTGAGTCCATTAAACCTTCCTACAGTCCTCATATTAGACAACATAATAATATTTTAACACAGATTATCCATTCTGTTGCACAGTTAATACTATACAGTATATACGTAGTTGATCAATTAAATATGCTTTAAATAATTTAGGCTGTGCAGTAGAATTTCTAAACTATGGTATGTGTGTGCACTCTAGACCCACACATACATACATAGTTAACAAATTACCACTAATGTTTGATTTCCCACAGCCTGTCAAACCACAAACAGTTCTGTTCTGACTTGCTTCATATCTTCTTCACACGTGTTTCCAAGCCAAGATCCCTGCTAAATTAGCTACCACAGCTAGGTTTACTGACACAACAGCTGTGGGGAGCTCATAGCCATTAACCACTCACCGCCACGGCCTCGTTTGCCTCAGTGAAACCTCGGAGCGGAACGAGCTCTTGTCTGGAAACAGCCTATCGTGTCTACTTATCAGCGAATGAATGTACTTTTTAATCTTAAGTTTACCTGCGTGACCCTCTCAACCTGCAAGACACTTAGCATCATGTACATAACAAGGCTTTTGAAAGAGTCGCGTGAAAATCGCGTCACTCTCGCGCCGACCAATCAGGTTTTACTAATAAATAAAACATGTACATCATTATTTACCAGTGACCGAAATACATTTTCGCCACATCACTTTTTCTGTTTTAACTGAACTGCTGTTTTCCTACCACTAGCCAAAAGTTAGTTAGACATGTTCTCAGTTCTAAACCTGGATCTGTAGCACTCAGACACACGCACATTTTATGTAGAGGCTGAGAAACAACTGTCACTTGCTCCTTCATATTGCTCTTGCAAATAAGGCATACTGATCTAAAGAAAAAATTGTTATTCATTTCTGGTGATATTTAATTTAGCATTTTTGAAATCTCTAATACTCAGTACAGGTTGGATAAATATCAGTCCTTGCAATCAGTATTTCAATCAATATTCCTGCCTTTTTGCAGAGTAAACTTCCACATATTCTTTAAAGATCACAAGACAGAGTGGAGATGTTGCACCCTCAAGGAGCTGTGAAAAACAGACACGAAAACCAAAATATAAAAGAAGGCAAAAGTGAAATACATGGGTTACATTAAGAATGTCCTATATCAGCACTTTATTGCTGACATTCACTTTCCTCTCATCAGTATCTCTGCAGTCTGATCCCGTGTTTTGTGCACGTGGTCAAATGCAGAGCAAACAATCTATGTGTCCGGCAGGAATGAGCGTCTGTGTCCCTCAACTATGGCCATTTGAACATGTAGCTCGTCATGCACTTTGTTTGATATTTCATTCAAGGAACATTTGGGCAAGATTTGCGGACAGCTACTGTATAAAATTATAAAAATTTAAAAAATCATAGCAAATTTTAGATGTTTACCGATGTCACACCACAAATGCACAGAAAAGTATAACTGGATTTAAAGTCACATGCCAGGCTTTGTGAACTTTATTTGTTTTGGCAGCCTTCGTAAAGCAGAGTATGACCCAAGTGTGACGCAAGAGGGATGTTCATGGTTTAATTTGGTTTTCGTTTCCTGTTTAAAGTACAGTATATATACACCGCAGGCTGCATGCAATCTGCCTACACACTTCTGATAACCTCCCGCATCGCTCACAGAAATGAATCCCCTGGGCATTAGTGTGGTTCTGGTACTGCTGGTGGGGGTATGGGCTCAGGTAAATGTGCAACGGCCTCTCTGTGATTCCCCTGAAGCAGAGGAGGCTGCTCTGGTGGCTAGAGATTACCTCAATGCTCAGCATAACCACGGGTACAAGTATGAACTGAACAGGATCGAGGATATCAAGGTCTACATTGAGGTAAGTCAGCAAAGATGCTGTGTAGTTACAGGCAAAGACATACTGAGGTAGGGACAGCAACACACACTTTACATCCTCTGCATCAAGCTGACGTAGATAAAATAAAATGTAGTTAAATTAACAAATTGCCAAGAAAATGTGCATAATTTCAAAAACAGCAACAGAATTTTTCTGTATTCCCAATTTGCTATTTTATCCTGTCCGCACCCAAATTCATATATAATAAGTGCGTGTTCCTGAGCAGTCAGAAAAGATTCATAATAAACAGTATCAATATTAAATATACATATTCATCCAGGCAAATATGACTTCAGAACATTTTATTTTGGAGGGTTTTGTCAATGTGGCAAATGTACAGTTTGCAGAAAGTAAATGTCTGGTTAGATTTGAAAAAATATGAAGTAATGCTTCATTGTTTCTCTTCTCAGCCTAATGGAGACAGCATTTATGTTCTGGAAGTTGAACTGCTGGAGACAAACTGTCATGTGCTGGATCCCACACCTCTTGCCAACTGCACAGTCAGACCCAAACTCTTCACGGTGAGACTTCATATAGAAGCTCTCATACTTGAATTACAGGAATTCAACCAAATGTAAAGATGATGAAAGTATAAATAATGAGAAAAGACTGACTATTGTGCAGTTTAGACTGAATCTTTATCTCCACTCAGGCAGTGGAAGGAGACTGTGATGTGGTGCTGAAGAAGGTTGGTGGAGCTCTGACTGTCACTGCGTTCAAGTGTAAAACAGAGGGTAACATTTTCAGATCACACGCCATGCACACAACCATATGACAAAAATAGTTACCTAAAGCGTCACACTTCGCATAAAAACCTGATTGTGTCTTTTTGTTTGATCACATGTAGAGTCAACAGAGGACATGTGTGTGGGCTGTTATCGCCTCCTTCCCCTAAATGATCCTACAGGGCTGGACTTTGTTAATGTTTCTTTGGCAAGTTTTAATAATATTTCTGGAAAAAACTACAATATACTGGAGGTTGGAAGGATGTCATCACAGGTGGGTTTAAGCATAATTTAATCAGAATTTTTTTACAAGAATTAATGCATCTGTGCCTGTCAGTACATCAGTACTTCCTTGTTCCAGATTGTGTCTGGTGGGCCACGATATTTAGCAGAATATATCATAGTTGAGGCTAACTGTACTGATAGTGCCTGCATATCCCTGAATGACCCCCTGGCTGTAAGTACAGAAAACATCAGTTTTGTTTTTCCCCCAAACAACACATTCTGTCAAAAAATTAAAAGGTAGCTGTCTCGAAAATTATTATTGGTAAGGCATATTATATACACTTTTTTAGCCTTGCTGATAAGTTAATGTAAGAAGTTAAGAAAACGTTAAATTTGGTCACCAAAACCACTTAAAAAGTTTAATATGAACAAAAATTTGGGGGAACTAAATCACGTTTTTTTCTCTACCAGGAACAGGGACTTTGTACTGCCAATGGAGTAAACACTGCTCACACAGTGGACTGCAAGATATTTTCCACTCTGGTAAAATATTATATTTAATAATAAGTCAACAACTTTACAATCCTCCATTTATTCAGATAACATTATTTCTAAACCTCTGCTGACTCATACAATGTTTCAGATACCCATTGTAGACGCCAACAGCACTGTACCTACAGCTCCTGTCTCACCACCAGTGGTTCATGTACATGGAGGCAGCCTGTCACACAAGCACGGTCTAAGACACCATAAACTGACAGCTCATCATAACCCTCATCTGAGCACTCTTCTGTCTGCAGAATCAGCAGAGTCAGCAGAAATTGCAGTTGATACTGCTGCAGCTGATCCTGCTCCAGCTGCTGCTGATCCTGGTGCAGCTGCTGTAGATCCTACAGTGGCCTTGGATTCCCCAAGAAGTAAAGACCATGGGCCTTATCTTATCTTTAAGAGAGATGTATCTACTGCACCTGTAGTTGACAACCCTGCAGCTCAACTAGGCCCGGTTCAGCTTCTGCCACCGTGCCCAGGAAGGGTCAGATACTTTTGAGTAAACAGCTCCTACATACTATAGTTGCTTCTTTTAGCTACATTGATGCTAAAGTAACATGAACTGATACACAAACGTGTTGTGGTAGGTAGATGTACCAATACATTTCCTACAAAGAATAACCCATTGTGTGAAACTGTTGAATCACATGAGATTATACATTGCAAGACAACTTTGGAAATGTCTGTAAAATGGATGAAAAGATAAGTATTTGATGCTGCTGAATAAATCTTAAATCCAAGCAAATTGCGTTCTTTTTGGTTATCATACATTATTTCTTGTAGAACTGAAACTTCTAGCATGTGTAGCAATCAAAGGACAGAGTTGCCATTTATAGGTTTTGATGAGGACAAACTGATGACCTCCCTATATAGAACACAACGCATTTAATCATTCATGCCACATGATTGCAAAACAGTCTGGTTTGCCAAACTTGTTGACTCATGCCAATGACATTCTTGTGTACTCACTGACATTAATACAGCCACATAAAACTGAATAGAGCATTCTGCCCACATTCAAAACACTTCAATATTTCAAACCCCACTAAAATGTTTAGTGAAAGTCTTTTAATAAGGTTTGAAGGGTCAGTTCTGTTTAGAAATGTCTAAATGTCATCTGTATCAGCAGCTAAACAAATCAAACTAAAAGAAGGGAAAAAAAAAAACAAAACACTAAGCTACAGAAATACATGTTTTAATTTAAGGAAACCTTAAATTTTTTTTAAATAAGATTTTACAGTTGCAGTCACTGGGGCCATTGTTGATGAATAGGTACATCCTGTCAGACTATTTACATTAATGGGTCAACGTTCAATAAGGACAAGTTCACGGTGAGGCCAATTAAGCAACAACAAATTCAACAAGGGCAATGCACCTTTTGGGTCTACAGAGAGAATGTGCCAACAAGTACCGAGTTAACAAACTTTTAAAACAACCCCCCCCCATTCCATGAGACCACAGTACTGTGCACTTACTGCAACTTTCCTGAATTGTTTACCTGCCACACAGGAAGAAGGGAGGGGGAGAGAAAAACAAACAAGCTCTGGTCTGTTTCAATGTTTTAATTCACATTCAAGCAAAATTTCTGCTTCTGATTTCCATCTTTTCTCTGGAAGCATTGGCTCAGTTGGATGGTTCAGTCCTGTAAGTGACAAGCATATTAATAAAAATGAAGTTAAGTAAAAATAAAGTTAAGTTTTAAATGACATTGTCAAAATACCTTTTACTTTGTGTTCAGCTGCAGAGTTGCATGGTTGAAATGTCCAGGAATATGGGGTGAAATCCCTCAACTGGAGCTTAGCGGTGTCAGGGGCTTCCACAAGTCTTTGAGTGACTCAGGGAATTTAGGTTTTAAATGTGCTACACTAGTAGAGGGTTCCTGGGGCAGAGGCAAAAAATGAGAGCCATCTGAACCAGGATCAATCAATGGCAAACCTAATTCACCACCAGGCTTTGTTATGTAGTTGATATTACCAAGTGAAGGATTGAACATACCATTCCCCAGCAATTTTGGCTGTTGGTTTTGTTTCTGGGGGGAACTCTGTTGGGGCTTATTACTGTGATGCCCTGCAAGATTTTGTGCCAGGAAGTTTGGGTTATGAACCAACTCCCTTAAAGGCAGCGGCAATTCATTCCAACTATTGTGTTGCGTACTTGGTGGCCCATGCTGTAGCAGCACATGACTATTTGGTTCAGAATAGAAGTGCAAGGTCTGATCACGTTCAGTGTATTCATTTGAGGCGCTCACCATTTGCTGTGGTTGTGAGGAGATAGGAACCACTAACTTGTTATAAGTTGGATTTTGCACTTCTTGAACCATGTAGTAAGGGGCCTGAAAACGATCCAGCTCATGAGATTTACTGGATTGTGAATTAGATGGCTGCAGTTCCCAGGCTGTAGGTTTATTTTGTTCAGCATAAGACATGAAATAAGTCCCAGTGGGATTATTCATGTTCCCAGGTGACCGATTGCCATTTTGCCACTTTAGGGGATGTACATTATATGGCTCAAATTGCCCCATTTGATTTAATGGATCATTACCTGGAGCCTGAGGTGTCAGGAGCACATTGTAGGGACTGCGTGATTGGCTGTGTGGTAAATGCATCAGCTCCTCATTTTGTGCTGGATACAGCCAATCAGGATATATTGAATAAACATTGTAAGGGTAAACTGGTAGTTCAGGATTTGTAGGCTTGCTGGGATTTCCTGTATGTTGTGCACCACTGGGGCCATCTGGTGGCTGGAGATACTGAGGGTTTTTATTTCTAGGTGGTTGGGACTGCAATAAAATAGGTGCAGAGGTGGAAGTTGTGGGTGTTTGCGTTGTCATTGGTTCAGCTGGCGTTTGAGGAGGGTGAGCAGAGCCCAAGCTGCTGCCAAACCCTGTCTGTTTACTACCAAGGCCAGCTGGAACAATGTGGAGATACTGATGAAAAGCTATTTGTGGACAGCAATTGGAAAATCCAGATGGACAAACTTGAGGGCAGTACACAGGGGGAATCCGTGGAAAGTCAGGGGGGACTACACCACCATTAGTAGGTTGTGGAATGGCAGATTCTGTTGTTTTTGCTGGAGTGGTGAACTGTTGTGGTCGCTGCACGTAAGCAGAGGGACTCTGGGGGGCTCCAGGCTGTGGTGGAGCTTGGCTCTGTGGTGCTGGTGTAAAGGGACGCTGTTTGAGTGGCACAGGCATCTGATAACGATCATAAGAGGAAAAACCATGGTAAAATGGGACTGGGTAGAGCGAATGGTCTGTGTGTCTATGGGGCTCTTTGGTAGATGGGGGCTTTGGTGGTACAGGTTTAACTAATGATGGTGGCTGAGGGTAGAAAACAAACGGATAAGAGGGTTTTTCAGGTTGTTCTAAAGGTGGTTTAGTTACTGGTGGCTGTGTAGGCAGCATTACAGGCTGAGGCGGTGGAAGATAAAACGGAAAAGGGTAGTAAGGTTCCCGGCTCTGGGCTGGGACAGTTTTGATAACTGGAGATTTTGTAGAAATGGGTTGTATAGTAGTTGTAAGTTTAGTGTCCGTTTTTGCAAGGTAGGGGTAGAAGAAATCAGGGTAAAAATAAGGGTAAGGTAACTGGGGCTGGGGGATAACCTTTGGTTGCTGATCTGGTTTCCCAATAGATATGCCTGGGGTCTGGGGCAAACCTGGAACCTGCGGAATGGCAGATGGTTGACGTTTTGGAGTTTGATAAAAATATTGTGGTTTTAGATCTGGGCTTTTTCTGGGTTCAGATTGAGCTGGTGACAGTGATGGACAGGAAATTTTAGTTTCCCCATCACCAGACAGTTCAAGAGTGTACATTCCATCCTGCAACAGAAAGGGTTAATACTGTAGTTACATTAGGTTGGAAAAAAAGGAACATTTAGACTCAAGGAAATTTGTGTTGTACCTTTTTCTCCAGGCAGGGTGCATAGTGAACAGAGATGACCACACCTTCAGGATGTGCAACTACACTGAACCCACAGCTGGATGATGCCTTCATCAGTGGCTCCCAGCTACCATTCACTGTAAAATACACCACATTACTGATGTAACACTTTCAAATGACATCTAGGCAAATTTCTGAAACCTGAATAGAAGTCATGCTCGCACAATTTCTAAAGACTACCAGAATACATTAATGGTTTTCAGGACAATTTAATGTCACCCCAGGGATTGATTTTACTTTGAGTGCTGCGTGCTTATGAGTTTCATACAAGAGTTTGACCCCATGCTGTTAGGAATAGGACAAAAAAAGTAACAGGTGTGTATAAATACATTATTTTCCCCAACAAATCTTCAAATAGAGAAAAAAAAAAAAAAAAGCACAAACTTACATTTCACATGAATTTTAGTGATAGAGACTGTCCATTCTGTTTTCACAACCATGCCCTCAGTGTGACAACTGACCATTGGAGGGTTAGATGAAGACTGTCTCATCAAAGGGCATAACATTCTTACCGTTAACCCCCACCAACGCAATGGCAGAACATAGCTGTCCTCCTGAAACCAGCAAAAATAAATTTTAATAAAAACACACCTTACTAGTGCACAAATAAATGGTTTGAGTGTGTGGTGTGTCCAGAACAAAGCATCCCACCTCAAGTGCAACAAAGCAACCATCATAAGGTGCAACTAAGACCAAATCTCTCTGTGTTGACCTGATGGTGTAACCACAGCTTGGTGGCAACTTGGACAGAGGCAGAGGAGACAGGCGACTTCCTGAGAGATCAAACCAACAATGTTATTGCTTTTTTTTCCCCCCATCCCCTCATAATTGAACGTTCGTGATGGTAGTACATGTATGACTCCACAGGAAACTTACCTCTGTCCACAAAGAAGAGTGATCCTGGTGTAGAAGCTGCATTGCTGACTTGAAGTTGCATGGAGTCTCCTGTGCATTCAACTTTTGGTTCCATTTTAAGAAGTCGTTCCACTGCTGTACTGTCCGGGCTCAGCCTTGAAAAATCACTACCCCACACTGCACGTTGCATAGGCTTCCCCCAACCTTTTAAAAATAATACGTTCTAAGCTTTCAATTTCACTGTTTTAACAATATTGTATAGACTCAAAAGTGTTGCAGTCAATGGCTTGAAGTCATATTTAACAGCTTTTGTAGTTTATTTAATGCAGGAATGCAATACAAACTCAACCGTACATACCCATGTCTGCTTGATAATCCGAGTCAACATCCAGGAGGTCCTTTGTGGCCTTTGATTTTTTGAGTTTAGCACCTTGCAGAGAATTTTGCGCAATTAAGAATCTACCATAGCGCGGAGCAGTTCCTTTAGTTTGACCTTGGTTAAGCGTCGAACTTTCTCGGAATATATCCAGAGCTTTCAGCCTCGTCAGGCTGGCGCAATGGCAAAACGAACTAACAACCACAAAAAGTCCTAGATACAGTAAAATCTTACTACCCCCGCTCTCACTACACGCCATTGGAACAAACAAAAAAAAACTGCAGACAGGCAGTTTGCCACAAACGCTGAGCTCCTCTGGTTAAGATTTAAGCACGTGAGTTCTGGTCCTAATCAAACACCTGAAAACAGCAGGTGATGTCAATAGTGTAATTAACACACAGCGTTCAATTATGACCTGGATGCTTCCTAGCACTCGAATTACGTTGGAGAATAATATATAATAAATCTATGTTGGGAAAAAAATTGATAGCCTTGATATATGTTTATTTCTCCCATCAAAAATACATTAAAAAATCAAATACATCAATAATTTGTAACAGCAAACAATGTAAACGCTTGTGGTGGTGCGGTGAATATGTCTAACTGCGTGTATTAAATGCACATGTACCATACAGAGTGGACGGTATCTTTTTTTTTGTCATATCTTGACAACAGCAGCAAAGTGCTTCACTAGTTATGGATCTCATGCTTTGCAAGGTTTCCTACAGCATAATGGCAGAGTGGTCGTCTGCCTTGCTTGAACACTTTTTCCACCATCAGTTTGTATGTTTTCATGGGTGTGTTCAATAGAGACATGAAAGACTGTTTAGAAATATTGTTTCTTGATATTTGTGAGTTTGGTTGAAGATCAAATTACATTTCATAAGCAGGGAATTGCAAACAGTGTCATTCATTTTCTTGTGACTGTATATGATGTCTTGAATAATATCTTGTGTGCAGTCATAGATTAAGAAGTATACAGTAGTGTAGATCGGACACTACTCATTTCATTCTAAACCATAGAGAGAATTTTTGCCCACTTGTGCTTTATAATATTCACAACTAATTATTAGTTGAACTGTGACACTACATGAGTAGGCCCTTCAAAAATAATAATTCAATCAATAACAGCTTGTAAGCCACTGGAAGTTGGTTGATCTTCTAGCTTTCTGCAGACAATTTTGTCAGCTAATTATTTCTGGGATTCAGGAAAAGAACCAAAGGGAGATAACTTCTCTATAGACAAAGCCTTAAGGGAATAAAACGACTAATTCAATTATGAATAATTAATTTATGAAGAGTAATGCTTCTGATTGTGTGTAAATATTGTAATAGGATCAACACCATTATCCGTTTTCCCAACAGACTTATCTACTGTTGCTATTGTGGTGCATGATTAACACAGAATATCTGAACTGAATACCTGTATTAAACTCTTACAGGCTTTAATTCTGGAGTCTACATACATGTTTGTACTCAGGGCAACAGACGGGACAAACTGGTTTCAACTCTGGTTGGAATAACTTTTATTTGATCTGTCTGTAAACAAGATGTCACATCAATTCATGGCATTTGAAATAGATTTTGTGGCAGAATAAATTTCCAACTAAAAAAAATGCAAATGTATTTTTCTGTCTTTTAATTCTGTACATATTCCACAAAGTTTGAACATTACTAATGTCAAAATATCCCCTTGGAAGGTGCCATTAAAAGTTATGTTTTGCTGGGGCAGCAGTTAAAAATCCAACTCGTAGAAGAAACAGATCAGATCGACTTTATGGCACAGAATACACAGTTATTCTCAGAAAATGTTCACAAGACAACTTACAAATGTTCTTATTCCAACCAACACCATTTTCAATGTTTAGTGTACACAGCATTTTTTCTTTTAAATATACTTCTAAGTACCTTACTATGACAATTTGTGAATACACCTTTGATGACTAAAGCACAAGGCAAATAATTCCAAGTGTTGGCGTCCAACAACCTGGGTTTACAGTCAAAATGCATTCATACTGTAGTAAAATGACATTGCCTTCTCATTAGTTAATGGACATGAAGTTAGGAACAAATCAGTTAGTGATGAAAAGTTTAGTGTTGAAGTTTAAAGAAGCAGTTAATGTTTTACATCTGAAGTTCTTGTTATGCTTTACAGTCAACAGGTGATGACAACTATCCATCAGAATAAGCTGAAGTAATTCTGATAACCCTCTTATACTGACAATTGGTCCAAAGGGCCAGGGGAAAACTTCACATAATGAGTATGTAGTGATTTACAGCAAAATTTACAGATAGCAAGAGCTGACTGAAACATCTGAGCTGTCAGAGGTGGAATGTCCATTGAGACTCCATGATGAGGTGAAGTATCATGACAATATGTTGAAACCTCAGCTATGATGACCTTACACTACACTCAAACAACAGCCCAACACCACATCATTAGCTTTTAAGATCACATTCAGGTACAACAGCAAAAGCATGTGATGGAGGGTAAAAGAAGTTGTGCTTGAAGGTGGCAAAATGATAAACACATACAGGACTTCAGAGGAAATCTGTCATTTCTTTAACAGAGCTGATGAAGATTTTAAGATGGAGGCAGATGAGAAGATGGTTTTGGCTGGACTATACACTAGGACAGAGGGGAAATAGGGCTGCGTTCTGTATGCTAAAGAGGGTATATGCATGCAACTTTTAAATGCCCACATGCTGATGAAAATAAAGCCACCTTTAGATGAACCTGGCATCTTTTAATAATGCTCAAAAAATATGCAACTATGCAAAATGTCACCACCATTACATGTGTACTTCCCTTGGAATATTAACCAGTTCCTAAGTGAAGGCAAGTCCAAATTTGTTTAACACTTTTATTACACTTCGTGATCATTTTTTGCACACATTTGGTTAATAAACATTTAAAAGAACATGCCATTAATCTAGTGCCAAAAACATGAGAAGTACAATGTTAAAGTGGGGAGGTTGTATGTTTTCTTTTTTTTTCCTTTTTTTTTTCTTTTTAAAAAAAACAGCAGGGTAGGGGGAGGTAAGCAAACAAAGGACTGTGTATAAAAGTAGACTGGGGAGGAAGTAACATTATATGCCATCTAATCCTGGAAGTAGTGTCAAAACAATGCGGTAAGTGGGAGTGAACGATGGATGGGTGACGAGGTTGCTTAATATCCAGACCTCCTCAGGTACTCAGCCATTGCATGTGCTTTCTTGTTAAGATTTCCACCATGGACCGCCTCCTTTCCCATGACTAAAACCAATACTGGAGCACACAAGGAAAAAAAGAGAAATGAACAAATTTGAAGAGTCTCCCACCCTACAGGATGAAGGGAGGGAACAAAAGTGACACAGCATCTTACCACTCTTCATTGCTATTAAAAGTTTCCAATACATTTTTACTGCTTGTAGGAGAAATCTTAACAGCAATATTTATTTTCCCTTCTTTTTGTCCCTCAAGTTTATCTAAGTGAGCTTGAAAACATTAAAAGCCTGAATCCCTCAAGTATTTCGCCATTGAGTATGCCTTCTTATTCAATCCGCCTCCATGGACCCCTTCTTTGCCCATTACAAGAACCAAAACTGAAAAAGAAGAGATAGAAAAGGGAAAGTTAAGAAAAGTAAAAAGGTAAAGGAAAGGCATTCAAAATAATTAAAAGAAAACTGTCACCAGAAGTGTGTAGTGCAGGGATGTTCAATGCAAACACCTTACAGTTAACTGTCCACTGGTTCTTTGCTACCACTGAATTTACCAACTGATTCAATGTTTCCTGTGACACTGGACCTTGGACAATGACCACCATACGTGATTTTTTTTGTCAAAAATTGCTAGTTGTTATTCACTAGTGTGAAGTGTAGTGAACAGATGAGTGAATAAGTAAACAAACAAGCAATTTGCCCACCCGTGGCTAATCTTCCATGGCACATGATTGAACGTCACCAGTGTCTTTTTTAGGAGAAATTATAAGCTGTAACTAAACACTAACAATCCAGTAGATTTAGCAAAGAACCGTTTGTTGTAAGAGGGTATAGAATTCAAGCTGGGACTAGCTTATTCTGTAAAATCAAGATGTGACTATAAAGATGCATGCAAGAGACTAAGGTGCACTTTACTCTATTCAGCTATACTGTGTGTCAAGACTGTAGCATCACAAAGTCCAACATGCAGAGAAGGAGGATTACAAATGGAATTCACTGAAAAGAACAGAGCAGTGATGGGAGAATAAAGGAAAACAGACTTTGGTTTTGACTGCAATCAGCATTTCCCACATAAAGTTTGGGCAGCAACCTCATGTATGTTATTTTATTCCTCTTTTTGAAGAGAAAATTGATTTAAAACCCTGCCCAATTTGTGGACAATTGTGCATACTAAAATGGCTTCTCAAAAATCTTGTGTTGTGATGTTAGACCTTAACAAATTAGCAGTCTGTGAGAAACACTGGAGCAATGTAAGACACTGAGGACCACAAAGGCAAACAGACTGGAGAGGGCACAAGGTTACGATGAAGAGGGAAACAAAAACAAAAAACATTCAATCAATGTATTGGACATACAGTGGTGTAGAATAAGATTTGACCCCTTCCAGGTTTATTTAATTTTTTGCATATGTGTCACACTTAAATGATTCAGATCAAACTGATTTTAATATTACATGAAGAGAACCTGAGTAAATACAAAATGCAGTTTTTAAATTATGATTTCATCTATTAAGGGAAAAAAGCTGTCCAAAATTGCCTGGCCCCCTTGCTAAATCATGACTGAACTGTTATTAACCAATTTTTGGAAAGCTGAGTTCAGTTTCACTTGCCACACCCAGGCCTGACTACTGCCAGACCTGTTGAATCAAGAAGTCACTTAAATAGAAGCTGTCTGACAAAGTGAAGCTAAAAGATCTCAAAAAGCAACACATCATGCTGCGATCGAAAGAAATTCAGAAATAGATGAGAAACAAAGTAATTTACATGTATCAGTCTAAAAAGGGTTACAAAACCATTTCTAAGGCTTTGGGACTCAAGCGAAGCACGGTGAGAACCACTAGCCACAAATGGAGAAAACAGTGGTGGACCTTCCCAGGAGTGATCGGCCAACTCATCCAGGAGGTCATAAAAGAACCCAGAACAACTTGCCTCAGTTAACTTCTTCGTTGTTTGTTGCAACGTCTTATTGTTCATGATTCAACAATAAGAAAGAGACTGGGCAAAAATGGCATCCATGGGAGAGTTCCAAGGCGAAAGCCAAAAAGAACACAAAGTGATGGTCTGGGGCTGCTTTGCAGGTTCAGGAACATGGCGACTTGCCGTAATTGATGGAACCATGAATCCTGTGGACTACCAGAAAATCCTGAAGGAGAATGAAGCTCAAGCACACTCCGGTTATGCAGCAGGACAATGATCCAAAACAAATCCAGCAAATCCACCTCTGAATGGCTCAAAAAAGAAAATGAAGGTTTTGGAGGGCCTAGTCAAAGTCAGGACTTTGTATACGATCGACCTTAAACAGGCAGTTCATGCATGAAAACCCTCCAATGTGGCTGAATTTCCGCATAGGGCCGGGCAGGTTTGGACAGCTTTTTTCCCCTTAATGAATGAAATCATCATTTAAAAATTGCATTTTGTATTTACTCTGGTTATCTTTGTGTAATATTAAAATTTGTTTGAGGATTTGAATACTTAAAGTGTGACAAATGTGCACAAAAAAGTAAGGGGGCAAATACTTTTTCACATCACTATATTGTATGTCCATCTATATGTTTTGTCTGAGAGCACCATGGCACTTGAGCTGGTTAATAATTATTCAACTATCAAATAAGATTAATTTTCTGTCAATCCGAGCACAAATGCAAAGATTTGCATGTTCTAGCTTCTGAAATGTAAGGGCATACTATTTTTCCCAGTCTTACGTTACAATAAATTGAATATTTTTTTTACTGTAATCAAGAAGATAGCATGATAGTTATTGTGTTTACTGAAACTTCAAAATTCACTTTAGTGGAAACAATCAGATGTGGTAAATTTGGTAAAAACAGGCCAATTATTTTCAGTCTACACTTGCTCAAGCCACTGAACTCATGATAGGTACCTCTCACACCCATGTAATGTAAAACGATATGGCATCTTAACCCATGAAGGCAATATTTTATTAGCTGTAACGCAATGACGCAACCACAAGTTTACCTTTTCCAGCTTTTCCCACAGAGATATTATATGTAGGTTCTCCTCCTTGGCTCTTTGTCCTGATGTCCATTGTCCAGTCCCCATCATCCTGGAGGCTGTCTCTGAGGACTGAACACTTCTTTGAACCCAGAGTGAGACCACTGGTGTAAAAGGTCTCCCTGTCCTTACCGATAAGGACATCTATTTCTTGAGACTGATTAAACAAAAAACAAAACACAAGATTCGGGCAATGTCAGTCAGATCAACAGGCAGATGCAACAAATGTGCTTCCATTTGACTATGTCAAATAGGAAATGTACAGTATTACACATGTATAAATTAAGTCCAAAAACAGATATGAATTCCACAAAAACTCAAAGGGCATTGCTTCATTAAGGTGTACAAGTAAAATACCCTTTACTGTAGTGGCTACACAAGAACAGCAATAGACAGTCGTACTACATAATAATAATAATAATAAGGGATTTTTTATTTGTTGTGAAATAATAGGGTAGCCTGCCTTGACTTTTGCAGGAATTAATCTCCTGCCATGTGGACATGCATCCAGTTCCAGCTTCTCAAATGTGAGACTTTGCTGCCTATCTAATGTGAGCGAGTTTTGGACTGTTGGACGGAGACTTATAAAACTTCAAGAAACTAATTTCTCCACTTTATCAACATAACAACTGTGAAAAAGATCAGCAGCTTGAATCAACAACAAAAATAAATAGTCTGTTGCCCATTTCAAATCATTCATCACGCAACAAATCCAAACATTTGCTGGTTCCAGCTTATCAGACATGAGACTTTGCTGACTCTCCATATGTAAACTGAAAATAACTTATTCAGGGACTGCCCTCTTGCTCAGTATACCTTTGACAAGTTATAAAATCAACACCGTGACATTAGGAGAGAGCAGATTTGTGAACAAACCATAGAAACCTGCAGGTGAATTGTTACTAGTACCGCGCTTTCTGGAACCAACACATCCCATCCCATCCCATGCAATAACAAAAGCAGCCAACCTTTCCCCTGCTCACTGCATGGAAAGTAAAGTGACAGCTATGCACCGTTAGCTCTCATACCACCCTACTGAATGAATTGGGGGGGGGGGGAAGAAACACATACGCTGTTATGATCATCAAACCCCATAGATTAATATGCACCAAGGTTGCTTGCTTTGAGAATAAGGTACGTTCACGGTTGGTTAAACACCAAACGTCAGTCACAGTTAGCCCTTCTGACCACCGGTAGCCGGTAAAGCGGCAGCTTAACGTTAGCTAATCAAAGCAGCCGTGCACACAAAAGCATGCACGCTCCCTTAAGTCAGTCACAGTCTATTCGCTGGTTTTTAATTAGCATTTGATTGATTTTCCAGTGTATGGACATTTTGGTTAGTGCTCGTGAACGGAAACTGACTGGTTTATGTCTTACGGTCCATGCGAGCCACAAAGCGTGGACTCTCATCTGATCCACACGAGGTCTAATCCCGCAACATTTCCTTAGCAGGAAATAGCCCAGACAGGCCACCGATGAACTAGCTAGCCCACGGAGCTAACACGGTACCGTTAGCTTGCTAGTCATTGAGATCCGGCGAGGTAACGGTTTTAGCGCTGTTCAGTCTGGTGAGCGTCTGCGTGGGTCATTCACAACAACACTGTCAAACACAACCACACTCCCACTCTTAATGATCTCATTTGTTCTTCTTACCGTGATATTGTTGAAAGTACCACCGGCGTGTGCTGCCCAAACATATTTGGCGTCCGTATACCCAACAATGGCGCTATCCTGACAGCTGCCATCGGCCATCAGGTTTTCCACGTAGCTTTGCCAAGACATATTCAAGAAATAGATGCTATTTTTAAAAAATACCTACAGCTTCAGGTGTGGGGCTCTTAAACCAGAGGTAGCAGAATAGAAAGAAAGCCCACAGATGAATTTAGAGTCTCCAATGTAACCCACACTTCGACGTTAACCCACGTCAAGGCTGGGGCAGCAAAGAAAGCCAGGACAGTGAGGCAGCGGCAGGGTGTAGTCCGTATCAGATCACTCCGCACAATGAGCTCCCCGGCGCTTTTATGGAAGCAGGCGGCGGAATAAAGAGGGACTTAGCAGCTCAGCCAAGAGTCAACTGTCTGAGGGAATGCCGGGGTGCACATAAAGGCGGATGGGGATTTACTGATTGAATCATTTAGTCATTCATTCTTTCATTCATTAAATGTTTTTCCATGTTGTAGGAATAACGTGACAAAGACTGTCGCACCAGGCAGTTCAGGTTTTTTTTTATAGCGAAGCAATAAACATCAGTGCATGCAGGAAACAATCAATTCTGGGTGGCACCTGGCTGATGGATTGCAAAACTATTTACCCACTTTCATAAGATTGCCTCTTAAAATGTATTTTGAATGGCAGGAGTCTGCTTTCAATTATTGCTATTCAGTTATTGCCATAATGATAACTGTAAACACGATGATGATAACTGACACAAACATGTCACTAACTTTGTATGTCAATCACAAACAAAACGATTACATATTTGTTCATGCACAGCCATATAACATCAATGTCTTTGTATCATAGGGGTTAAATATAATAACCTAATAATCCTAACCAGGAGTAAAACCAGGCACCTAGATAATGCTGGATTTGCATTATCCTACCCACAAATACAAGAGAGTAACACCTATGACTTTTCTTCTTCTTTCTATCCAGGTCAGATTAACTAATAAAAACAAAAATCTTATTATGTTCCCCAACCAAAGATCTCCATTAGGGTAGAGCTGCTGTTGTCCTTAGACTTAGTGAATAACAAACTGCAAACTGGATCAAATGCACACAGCCTATGACTGTATTTCTGGGCAGTTAATTTTCACACAACCAGAATCCAAAACATTAGATAGATGCTTGTGAATTATAATACCAAATCAGAACATTATTTTAGCAGAGTTGAGAAGTGAAGGTTGTCAAGATTGTACAGTCAGTTTGTATTTTACCGGATGATTTGCTTCCCTCACTAACATAAAATTAAAATTAATTTAAACCATTACAATTTTTTTGGGTGAAATTACTCAATATGTGTTTGTGAAGCCAAGTATATGGTATAATTCAAATGGAAAACAAATTATTACTTAAAGAAAACAATTATTTTATCTTGTACACTGTGACATGTTAAAACTTTCCTGGTGTAGAACACCTCTGCAATTCTACTAAAATCATTAAATAACAAAAAAATTGAATAATTGTTATAAATACACTCAGACATGTTTCATTGTTTCAGCTGTATGATATCAATTGATTTGGTGATTATAAATGTAGGAGAGATTTGAGGCAGAGTGGAAAATGAAAGGGGGGCTGCAAACAATGTAATTTGCAGAACAGTCAGATCAAAATCAGGCCATAACATGTAATAGAAATATATGACATGAGTGTGAACAACACATAATGTTATTACTAATAGGCATACTGAGAGATACGTCTTTTACCAATGTTGGATGAACATCCAACCACCCAGCCATTATCCTAACCACTTGTCCTCTTAAGGGCCACGGGGGGTGCTGTCATTGGACGAAAGGCAGGGTACACCCTGGACAGGTCGCCAGTCTTTCAATTCACACCTATGGACCATTTAGAGTCATTAATTAACCTAACATGCATGTCTTTGGATGGTGGGAGGAAGCCAAGGTACCTGGAGAGAACCTACACAAACACGAGGAGAACTCCACACAGAAAGGCACCCAGCCGACCTGTGGATTCAAACTCGGGTCATTCTTGCTTGTTGGGTGAACTATTTTGTTGAATAGGCTACTTCCCTCTATTTTGGAAAACATTGATCATCAGTGATAAATCAGTTTACTGTTTAAATGTGCATTTTGCTGACTAATTGCTGGTAAACTGGTATAAAACATTATCATCCAGGAATATAAGCCAATTTAGATGGTAGGCAGTGCAAGAGTCAAAAAGGAAGAAATATGATACCCTGTCATTGGCCACCAGGGGCAGTGCTCCCTGTGGTTTGTAAGTGTAACTGGTCCCCAGTAGATTTCGCTAGAGCAGAGCTGTGACTAGTCATACTTCTATATATTATGCAGTATATGTATTAGGCTAGATGGTACTATATGCTATAAAGTAGTGTTCTGACAGCTGCTAGGCTTCGGAATAGAAGCAACCTCGGTCTCATTTGAGCTACAGTGCAAGGAAAATGTACAGCAGTCTTGTCACTGTTTTTTAAATACATGACAATTCAGTCACGTATATCATGTAAAGGAAAATTCTCAGTGACTATTCACAAAGGCTGCACATATCTGATAATAAAAATCTTGTAATTATTTCAATCACTAGTTTCCATGACTGGCATCAGCTTTGTGCTAATTATAAATTGCAAATTGTTTTTGGAATAAGGCCAATTACAGCACAATTGCATTAAAACTTTTGCTTAGAGACTAACGGAAACAGTGAGATTAATAAATAATTAAGAAATATTTAGAACTGCCTTCTTCCACCTGAGGAATATCTAATATCTAAAATTAGGAGCATCCTTTCTCAAAGTGATGCAGAAAAACTAGTCCATGCATTTGTTACTTCTAGACTGGACTACTGTAATTCACTACTGATAGGATGTCCCAATAGCTCACTCAAAAGCCTCCAGTTAATCCAGAATGCTGCAGCCAGAGTTCTGACTGGA
>JAUMHL010000010.1:6557386-6577171 GCA_032362345.1 Sandelia bainsii
CTCTCTCTCTCTCTCTCTCTCTCTCTCTCTCTCTCTCTCTCTCTCTCTCTCTCTCTCTCTCTCTCTCTCTCTCTTTCCCTGAATGTGGTTGACACAGGAACCCCTCCAAGGCTTTCTACCAGGCCTTCCTGTCTGGCGGCAGATTAAGAGACTCAAAGGCCAACAGTGATAGGTACAGTACTATACTGGATTGGACTGGACAGGCCTGCAAGAGTGTAACAACGTGTGTGCAGTGTTCAGTAACAGTGAGCTTTGCTTTCTCCACGTGCATGGATTGAGTTTGGAAACAAAGCTTGGCAGCAAGCTCAGGACTGGCCAAAAGACTTTTTTCTCTCTGCCTCTCTCTCTCTCTCTCTCTCTCTCTCTGGGGTTTTCTTCAACACTCTTTTTCTGTAACATTATATATTGTCTCTGTCACTTAAAATAGCTGGTTTGTTTACTTTGTGTGTTATTTTCACTTGTTTGGCCACGTGTGTAACATCTGAAGTTAACAACTTAATTTCTGCTGTTGGTGCAGAGACAAAACAATAGAATGGAGTCCAATAGGGCAAGCAACACAAGTAGAAACAGATTGAACTTGGCTGCAACTGACAATTAGTTTTATCACATCTGAACAAAATCTTCAACGTGAATTGATTTATCTTGAATTGACTTCCTTTTGCAACACCTTATAGCTCCTCCTGTTGGATTGATTAATAGTTATAAAATGATAAATATTGAAAAATGTCCATGACAGTTTTCTAGATTCCACTGAGGTATTTATTTATAGTTTGACCAAAAGTTCAAAACTATAAGAAATTCAGTTTACAGTAATCGAAAACTGAGCTACTTTGATCTTCGTTTAGTCCAGATCATTGCGACGATATATCAACCAATATTGGCTAATTACAGATAATCAGTATCTGTGTGTTGAGTAGTTTACTCATGAATTTTGAAGAATCCGTTTCAGACACTGTCTGGTTAGAGCCTGAGTAGAGCGTCCAAGAAGCAGAACATGGTGCAGCTGACGTGGATGTTTGCATTGTCACATACAGCTTGTCCGGGTAATGTCTAGATATGTTCGGGGTTGCAGTGCATGTCTGAAAACATCTTGTGTTGGTAGAACAACAAATGCCAGTCAACAGTCGTGTGTGTTGCTGAATTTATATATTATTCATAACAAACTAAATATCTTTTAGTTTGGATAGTTAGTCAGACAATACAAGGTGTTTAAAGCTGTTGCCTTTGTGTCTTTTAACAAGCATTTTTCACAGTTTTTTTTTTTTTTTTACATCTTTTAGACAGTGGTTTGTGGATTAATTGAGAAAATAATGAGGCATTTAATCGGTAATGGAAATATTTGTTAGTTGCCACAGTTTCACAGATTTTAAAATTTCTATAATATATACTATATTATACACTATATAATAAATACTGGACTCCATTCTAGTGACGTCCCAAGATAAACATTTTATTTAGTTAAAAGTAGCTGTGAAGAGAAAATGGCCAAACTTCTGAAAATAATACTGTTAGAAATTAAAACTTGTTGCTTTCACCTTAAAGATCAAAGAGGCAGAGGAGTGTTTGCATGGTGTTTGTAACACAGAACTTAAATAACAAACTGACAGCGACACTCTCTCCTCTGTTTTCTGTCAAATTCATTTCAATTAGTTACTTATTAAATTTATAATGTATGTGTTGCATTGATAAATGACAGTGTAGTATGTGGACTCAAACAGACACTTGACAAAGAGAAACTTTCCTGTCACCGTATAATGAGCATGTGCCTTCAAAAGCACTGAATATATTTATGATGCGTTCTACAAAATTGAAAAGAGAAGCACATGAAACCAGATCTGAGTGACAGGAAATGAAACTGTTTTAGAGAAATATACAGCTGATGCACCCCAGCCACCAAGGAACTACACACACACACACAATAATAATAATAATAATAATAATTTCAGTCATGTATGTAGTGTTTTGTAGTGAATGCAGTGTTCGTTCTTTGGGTTTAGTCGTAAGATGACACAGTTAGTGCTGTTATGAACCCCATGCTTCACTTTTTTTGTGCATGTGGTGCTGTTGTGGATACAATGTTCTGCCAAGAGTAGCTTTTGTTCCCATGGAAGCAAAGATAGGTTAGAGTTAAAACTCTGGTTTTGGTGTTTGGTCATTCTTGGTGATTGCCTGTGTTTCTTTTACCCTTAATATGTCAATTTCTTTCAGGTTTATGTATGTGAGAGAAAGTCCAATGCAACCATATGAACTCAGAGAAGAGACTGTGAAAGTGAAAATGTGCTCACGTATGTGTGACGTGGCAAAATTAGAAACTGACTATAAAGGTTGTCCAGAATTTTTAGGTGTTGTAGGAAATTGTTCTTGATAACACCCCCCTCCCATGAGGCCACATGGTCTGATTATATAATGACACCTTTCACGAAATGCTGAAAAAATATATTCATGTTTGTTTAACGGAGAAATGTTTCACTCACATCTAGATAGAGAAGATATTGGACTCTACTGTACTTTACTCTGATGTGTTTTTTAAGCCTCACCAACTGTCCCAAAGTAGAACTATAACCATAGCACTGCAGAGGACTGCATTGTCAAAATAAAAGTCCCCCATTTGGGCATCCTTGTGACTCACTTGGCACATGTTCCTGGCGAAGGACTTGCATAGCTAGTAGTCATTCTTTTCTTTTTTTCTTTTTTTACATCCTGATGGGTTTAATGTTTTTTTTTTTATATAGCATTGCTAACTTTTGAAGTGGCCTTTCAGGATTTTTAAAAAACTTTTCGCAAAATGTACATAATGTGCTGATATTTAGGGCTTCAAGTTGCTTGAATTGCAAATATCCCAAGTCATCTGCTCATTATTTAACAAAATGTGGAACTTTTCCTTTAAATGCAGCCAAAATTGATCCGCAGATGACAATAATTATTAAATCTTTAAAATAGAAATCTGCAAAATGTTGAAAATATAGACTATATGAAACAAACCACGTCCCAACAGGCTATCATGGTTCTGTCTACACTCTCTTACAGGCTAGCTTGTGTGCATGCAAATAATGTAAAAAACAAAACTTAAAACCCATTTATGAACATACAGAACACTGCTCCATCATTGTTAGTACTTAGTTTTATTCTGTGCTGCCTCTTTACATGCACAGCTCTTTCGTGTAATGTAACACTGACAGTGGAAGTTCTCTGGATAAAACTAAAAGGACTTGCCTTATACTTTTGGTGTTGGTTTTACTTTACATAGAAAATTAAGGTCTAGAATTTGCACTTTAATCTTACAGGTATCTGTGTCACAAGTGTCTAGTTCAGATTGACTTGTGCACCTGTTATCCTTGAGCATATGATCTGGTCTCGCCTCTGAAGCTCTGAACTTGTCTTATCACGTCTTGGGTCGAGTTCAAAAGACTTGGCTGTGTTTTCACTGTGCTGCTGACGGAAACCTACTGCTCTTATTCCAGCGTTTTTGCCAGAGGCGATGAACGACAACTATTTGACTATGCTCAGATGAGTTATTTACCCTCACTGCTCCACTTGCCTACGCTCTGAGTGTAAACTCTTCAGTCTCTAATGGACTTTTTATTGACATTCCTATTTTACAGCGAACACCGTAAGGGAACACCAAACTCTACCCAGAGCTTATAAACATCAGTCCTGTTAATGTAGAAGGTGAAGTTCACAAAGGAATTGGTTGCGTAATTGGTGAGAGAGTAAGTTCAAACCCTCATCAGCATTCAGTTTCAACACTGTCCAGCCCTCAGGCCTGTAGGTCTTGACATTACTGACATCAGTAGTTATATACTGGTAAAACAGAGGTGGTGTTTTTAACATGCATTCAACATGTTTAGTTTTGAAGACAGGAACTCAAGTAAATTCTTGGCTTTTACATCCAGCGGCTTAAATAAGATCATGTGCGTCAGGAGTGAGAAGCAGTGCTTTAACCAGGCAAACTCACTCCGTTGAGTTCCAAAACACTACTCACTCATGCTGCCGTTTCCAAATTCTCTCCCCCCACCCCCCGTCAGTGCCAGTTGTTCCTGGAAGTTCTACTTGAAGTACCAGATGGTGTCCTAATATGGCTTTGACTTGATTGTTATTCCTGCTTGCTTCACTGTAACTAGTGCATTTACAGCTGAAGTCAGCCGCACAAACCATCATGACTTAACACAGTCATCTCACCCACTTTCACTCTACAGGAAGTACAACTGTCACCATCTATGTCTCGACTCTGAAAATCTATCTTAGACACTTTGAGAAGTATTTTTGCGGTATTGATGTTTTCCAGTGTCAGTAGTTACAAACCCAGTTTTGTCAAAAGTAGTTGGGGTTTTTCCCTCTCCTCTTATGCTGAGTGAGATGGGATGAGACCACTGAGTTCAAACTCCCTTGTTTGAACTCAGTGGTCTCATCCCATCTCACTGTTGGCTGCACTGAAGCCAACTGGAGGAAAACGGTTACGTTGTTTAGTCATAAGGACAAGCAACAGCACTATCAATCTCGAGCTTAGAGCTAAAACAAAAAAACAAACAGTTTTGATAATGTAGTTTTTAAAGTGGGAGTGTGTAAATTGTGCCGAGCAGCACCAACAGCTTTCTCTGTGACCACGAGTAGTAATTACAGGACAATGGAGCATTAAATTCTCGTTGGCTCAGAGTTCAAATGTTGTAAGGTACTGAAACAGAACAGAAGGGAAACATCTTTACACTGAGTGAGCAGCTAGCTACAGGGGAAGGGTCTTCCTCAGCTGAGATGACAACTCAGGCCACCACTTGTCACTTGTGTTTTTTGGTGCGTTTGGTCCTTGTAAAGCCTGATGCTCCAGTTGTTGGTGGCTCTTCCATTTCCCCCCAAAATGTTTGCATCCTTCCTCCCTTTTTGTTGTTTTTATATTTGATGGTGGCAGGCGAACGCTAGTGACTCACTACCATCACCTACTGCTATAAAGTGTGTGACTGGTGTTGCTTCCTTTACGTCGGCACCTTTGTTCACACCCTGTTGCTTGGGGACACACGTTAACGGTATATCTCAACACACATCCTGAAAGTAGTCTCACCTGACCAGTTTTTAAAAAGTAGGATTTAGTTGGAAGAGTTTGGGTAATGATTTTTCTTACTTGGAAACCCAGCTTATTTTTTTTTTTTAATTAAATGTATTTATATTTAAAAGTTACATAGTCAAACTTTGTGAATCAGTTCCTGATCCCAGCTTTTTATGAGGTTTGCACTACAAAGTTTCCTTCTCAGATCTATTTTTTTTGTTCCACAAAATCACAAATTATGTCTAATTTTCCTCTAAACATCTCGAAACACTCTTGTGGGTTTTTTCTTCACTACTGAACCTCCTCCTTAATTTTTCCCCATCTGTCTCATCTCTCACTCTGACACACAAAATGTGCCATTACAACAATTCTAATGACATTATTAAAAGTAATACCAGTAATTATTGTACTTTTTTTAAAACTATGGAGCATTAACACGTCTTTCTCCATTTTCCTTTTGGTTGCAATAAAATTTAAGCAGCTTACAGGCTCTTCTTATTTCTAACTGAATAGTGCTCAAAAACAAAACAATCATGGCGTCTGTTTCCATGAACAAGTTGTGCATTTGTAGAAAAGATGCAGTGACTTTACAAAGTGACTGTTTCCATTTACCTACAAAAGAGACGGCTTAGAAAAAGGTCTGAGTGTGAATTATAAACATATTTAAGTAGATGAATACTGGGCTACCACATTATACATTTACAATATGTGCGTGAAGTACTGTTCACACTATGTTGAGATTCTTTTGTTGGTAGAAACATGTTTTTGTCTTCTTTACTGTATGTAGCCAGTGATGAAGCAACAAGGGTGTAGCCCACAGACTCCACTCAGCCTCTGGGCACAGGCCGATTGAAAACTCCTGTTAGGGAGTAAATCTATAGGAGGGCCTGTGTGAGATGCCTTGTCTAAATTAAACACGTTTGTACTGGGTGAAGTTGAAGTTGATGCAGTTTTTTTTAACAACACATGGTTATGTAACCATTGATTTTGGGGGGGGGGGGGGATTTCAGACAACTGAAATGTGCATTCTTGGTTGTAATTTATTTCTTGAAGTGGTGGGTGTGTGTCTGCCTGTGCCGTCTCACTGACCCCGTATGTGTCTTATTCAGTACTAGTTCATTGTGTGATGTACTTGAACATAACTCACGGTAAACTTGGTCATGTCTGATAAAGATCAAAGGCTGTAGTGAAGGTCAGGGGATGTGAGTGACATTGTTTCATAGCAGCAGAGGTATGGGGGATGTTCCCTTCCCCGGCACAGGCTGCTGATAGCAATCAACGGAGTGCTTCCTCTGGCCTCACACACATACTGTACATTTGGATGGTGTGGAGGAAGAGAACATTTTGTCCTGAGTGGGAGTGTATAGTCAACCTGGTGTCGACACCTTTTTACCACACGGTGGCATTGATCTCAATGTCTCTAAACCTAAGTCATGTGGGCACACACTGGTGACACTGTTCTCACTTTACATACAACATACCACAAGGATTTTTGTGTGAAATGTCTGCAAAGCTATTGGATGGGTTCTTATATAATTTTGTAAAGATAATCAAAGTCTCCACTGGATGAATCATACAGACTTTGGTGATCCCTTGGTTTAGAATTTTTAATAATCCAGTCCAAAACATTTACTGGGTCAACTGGTACAAAATTTAGTTAAGACCATAATGGTTCACAGACTTCGACTCTAGCACCACCAGCAGGTCAAACCCTTTTTTTAAACTTATACCAATTCTTTCATTTATTAACAAATTATGCAAAAGTGCAAGATGCACTAATATTAAATGTTAAACAGCTTAAGCATCTGCATGAAGAGACCAGTATGAATAAGGTTGTTTAACTGGTTTGATTCATCAACACTGCAGTTAATGACTGTTAATGACTGTAGTAGTCTTGACACAGCATGTCTTACCACAGTTTAGATCACAGTGAAATGTTTCTTTCTTTGAATTATTATTTAAGATTATTTAATGTAAGTATGTGCGGATGAATTACCGTTTGTATGTTTCTGAATGACTAAGTTAAGTTGATACATTTCATTTATAGTTAGACTCAAACGTCTCCTCCTACACATGCATACATTACAGTCCCTGACCGTCACTATGAATCGGGCAGAGCCAGAAATAATTTCTGAGACGTCTCTCCGCCGCTTGCCAGTCTCACAGACTTCTCTACCCGTCGGGTCATGTTTCATTATCACGCATGTGGTCACTGTTAACCCGCTAAACCGCCTCCGGTTCGCTCCGGTGACCTTCTTTCCGCGGGGACCGATATAGCTCCTGCAGCAGTCAGCGCTATGCCGTGCACGTTTTCCTACAAACCACCGCCGCGGCGCACGACCTGCGACCTACTGCTCTCCTGTCGGACCCGCCGCAGGTAACGAAGGCTGCCGCTGCTCCGCTCCGCATGTGTGCATCCTGCGCACTGTACGCAAAGTGCGCCGCGACTCATTTGTGATGGATTTAGGAGTAGATAAAAAAACAAAACAAAAACAAAAAACATACTGATCATAGGTATAGTATAATAACATGTGTGTATTAATTCCCGTATTTTCTATGCATGTTTCTACCTGCTGGGATTTCTGGCAGTTTTATCTTTGGAGACATCACCACACCTAAAGTGTTGGTTTCATAAAATAGTCTGCACTAACTTGAACCTGTCGCCTGCAGCCAAGCTTCTCGCATTTCTTCTGTAAACCCAGTGACCTGACCTAGATTTGATCTATAATTTATATGGCATGATCCAGAGTGGTGACCTCTCATTTTATATAAGTCCTGTCCTAGATTCCTGTGGTGATCTGATGGCAGGTAGTTTGATTAATTGAATATCAGTGTCTTTGTGTTTTCCCCAGATTTTAGGTTTTTATTTCATTTATTGAGTTTTTTTCCAGTGGTGATTCTTGGTCAGTTTCTTATTTTCTTGTATTTTCTTCCATTGTGATCTGTTAGGGAAAAGAAGGTTTTGATTTCTGAAACCTACGCTATGAATTCTAACATTTTGTTTTTTTCTTTACAGTGCCTCTGGAACCAATGTTGTTGCCATTGATAATAAAATTGAACAGGCTATGGTGAGTGCTTAATTTACCGCTGATCATATGCTTTTCTCACTTTTTAGTAAGCAAGTATTTTGTTACCTATCTGTTAACAGAGTCTATACACACATACTCTATATGTGCTGATTTTAAGTCATTTGGATAAACCTTTACTTAACCTTTACTTTAATATTCTTAGTATAATTCCTACATCCAACTCTCACCCCTGTCTTATTTTAATGTTTTTTTTAAGCACTTTAATGTGTTTATCTTTTGCCTTAAGCATAAACACACAGTGAATACACAGCTGGAATGAATAAGTGAACAGCTTTATCCTTGAGCCTCACTCTGATGTCCTTGTCTGCATTTCTCTATGGCTCTGCCGCCTCCCATCAGGTCCTATACAGTGTGTTGTTAACCTAGTGGCACATTTCATGTCATGCTCTCCTCTCCTGTAGGACCTGGTGAAAAGCCATCTGATGTATGCAGTGCGTGAAGAGGTGGAGGTTTTAAAAGAGCAGATCAAGGAGCTGTATGAGAGGAACTCTGTGCTGGAGAGGGAGAACGCCGTGTTGAAATCTCTGGCCAACAGCGAGCAGCTGTCTCAGCTGTCCACCCAGTCGGCCGCCAGCTCCAGCGCCACACCTCCCCAGCAAGGACTCAGCCTGCCTCAACAACAGGCACAGCCTCCACTTCAAGTCCAGCCTCAGCCCCAATCACACCCCCAGCTCCAGCACCTCCCCAAACCCCAGCTGCTCCAGACTCAGCCTCAGCCTCAGCTTGACCACGGCCAACAACAACTGCAACCCAACGTCACCTCCGCTTGAAGTGCATCTGTCCTGCTTTGTTCAGGGTGGGGAAAAAGAAGAAGAGCATTTTCTCTACAACTTATTACAATTAGTGTATGTGAAATTAAAAAGAAAAACAAACTTTGTCTTCTTAGCCACCAGCTTGACCACAAAGTACAGTGCTTGTGTGCGAGTGTGTGAGGGAGAGGTTTAAGGGTGTGACTGTGAATTGGTGTTGGACTGTAAGTGTGTATGCATCTGTACTGTGGGCCTTTCCAGTGTTAATGCAATCATCTAGAGAGAGACAGAGAGAAAGTGTGTGTAGAGGCAGAGTATCAGGGAAGGTGGGGGTGTTTTCATCTTTGGCTGTGTTCCCGGATTGGTTGACATGCTGGGTCCAAGCTTGTGTAGAGGATGGCCTTTTTTTGGATCAAGCCTGAGCCAAACCACCCTGTGACCTGACCTGAAATCTGTTGGACTGGTTTTTGGAAAGAGAGGGGTTTTGCCTCATGTAATGGGAGTGATTATCAAAAAAAAAAGAGTGATTATTTTTTTAAACAAGATAATTGAGTGGGTAAAGGGTTATTTTTAGCCTTTGCTGTTTCATGTTGTGAAGTAAGAAGTGAGAGAGTTTGTTTTTCGGAGCACCACACCGCTGCCGTTACATTTACATCAAATCCAACCCTTGTATCAGTCTTCTGAGTTCTACTGTTAAGTGTTTATTTATTACAGGGCTGCTATTTTGATAAATGAACAATTTAACGAATCCTGTTTAACAGTAGCCCATTGAATTGTTTCCTGTCTTTCAGTGTTTCAACAGATTGGCCACTCTTCCCGGGGGCAGTGCTTTATATGTAATTGTTAAAAATGTAGGCAAAAAGAAATTCTGACAAACATATAACACTAACTCGAATTTCACGCTGCAGTTGCCAGTTCATAGCTTGAGTCTTGATCCAGCATGAATGTACATTTTTGTGTAGTATTAAGTATTAAGAGCCTTGGTGGATGACTCATCACCTGTTGGCATCAAATCTTAACATGAACCAGCACACGGCAATTGATGAAGATTCATTTCCGTCAGTAGTTTATCTAAAGGTGAATTAGTACTGCCATACCCCCTCTTTTCTTTCTCCATTGTTTTCCCTGAGCAATCCCAGGGGGAAAAGCTGTGAAATCATTCAACCTACTTTGTAACCAAAGATGCAAAGCTGTGTTAAATTGATTATTTTTAAATGCACACTTTTTTTTTTTTTTTACTTCTTTCACAAAATATTTTGTTGCTGTTTAGCATGTTCTGCATGATCTGTAATCTTCAAACCACTTTCTTACCTCATTTTTATTCTGCACTCTTATTGTAAGATAGTCTGTGAACAGTGTAAATGGGTAAAATGATGCAGAGCAGACAGAAAAATGAAGTGAGCCATGTTTTGTTCATTTAAATGGTGTTTGAATTTCATATGCCAATAGTTTTGTTACATTGCAAATTTTAATGTATTTAATAAAAGCAATATTCAGATTCCAAAACATGTCAATTTATTTTGTGACAAAGTACCACAAGCCAGTATATTGTATTGTAATATTTGTAATGTTCACAGGAAAACTTTGCACCGTGTTCCTCTTGAAGAGCTGAATTTGAATGTATCCTCTTCCTGTGTAAGTTCACAATCTGTAAACATAAAGCACTTCAAATAAAAAAAAAACACCTGACTCTTATAAATCAGCAGGCAGATAATGCTGTTTGACTACAAGAAATTTGGGGATTTAAAATGTTTAAACAGTGTGCTGAAGATAGACTGATGTGTCTACACAAGTATACCAACATTTAAAGATAACCTCGTTTATTTGAAGAAACCTTACAAAACCAATCTGAAAAATGTCAATATTTAAGAATATACATGCAACCCTAGCAAATACATGGTCCTCTCTGAAAAGTAAAAACTTGACAATAGTGTCAACTGTTGCATGTCCAAAGGGAAAAAAACTCTTTCCTTCCCAGTATAGGACATATAGACAATGAATGGGAATTTATTTTAAACAAACTCTTCCACTGACACGGCACACTCCAGTTCTGGCAGTTGTGCACGTTGTACCCATTAGTCACATGGTCGCCCTCTCGTCAGTAAAGTCAGTCAGTGGTTCAGCACTGTCCCATCCATTAGAAACATGGGGTTCACTGTGCAGGTCTGAGCAGGATGAAGGGGCTTCAGAGCATTACAAACCACGGTTTTCTTTCTGGTTAACCCACAGTAACAAATCGGCCGCCTTTACTGCTGTGCGCTGTGGCAGTGCGCTGATCTTTTAGGATGCGGAATCGCTCGTTCAGCGTCATCGAGGTTTGCTGTGGAAGGGCAACATGTTACCACAACAGGTCAGTGCATGGATGCAAACATTGTTTTCAATCATACAGAAACATGAAGTAGCAAACACCAACCGGTTTCCCAACACTGTTAATGTCAAACTGCAGAGGCACGCCTTTTGGTATTTTCTTCTCCACTGTTTCCGCTTTGATGGGAGCAGAGCTGGCAGCTGGGGGATGCAGGGTCCAAGCAGTGGGAGGCCTACGAAGAAGTCACAGAAACAAACATTTTTGTATTAATTCCTGCAAGTGGGTTAATGAAGCCTAAATGATGTGTAAAGTCTGTTCTAAAGGATTCTGCAGGTTTGTGTTGAGTGACACTTACTCAGGCTGAGTCCTTGCTGTGGGGTTGTCAATTGAAACGGTCAAGATTCCACTGTCGGTTGACGATTTACGCCACCTTGTGGACAAACAGAGAAGATGCATCATTTCACAGGAACACAACAGACACTTAGTCTGAACTGGCAAACAATGGTCTTTTCCCTCCAACGATTCATATCCTCACTGTGATTTCCTCTTTGTCACCCATAAAATACGACACAGGCAAAATAGATTTAAACTTACTGGCGAGTTCTGACTGGAGGAGAGAGAGGATTTGTCTTTTGTACTTGGGCTTGTATCTGCAGAATGAAACAGTGGTGAAATGACAGTTGGACTTGGACTAGAAATTAGTCCAGATAACATGATTATACTACACATTAAGCTACACAAACATTCTTCATCATGTACCTTCAGTCCCCTGCGGAAAAGAAATGTGGCTTGGCGTGCTTCTCTCTGAGTCTGCTGGATGGGCGGCGGTGGTCTAGTTGATCAGAACAAAGGAACAGCATTGAAATACACACAAGTCTATCAAAATGAAACACACAAGGCAGCAAACTTTATCTGTTTGTACCCCCCCCATACATGTTTGAAACTTGGAGCTTGTGTATTAAGAAATATGTCAGCAGCCTGACTTTGGCCTCTTGCACCACTCCCACAATTGTTTTTGTATACTGTACATTAGCACAATTGCATCATGGGACTGTAAACCAGGTGTAACCAGGTGTTCTCACCGTCGTCGCAGCTGAAATGGTCTTTTGACTGATGTTGCACCCTGGCCTCTCTGTGGATCAGGCTGCCTGTACGGCCGCCTCTGCACCTCCGGCTTTCTGTACTGACCTTCATCGCCCTGAATAAAAGGCCTTGTTCTTGTTCTCTGTAAAGGGATGTGCAGTGGAGGACAGAAACAATATGAGCAAAGGTAACACTTCTGAAAAGCTGCAAACATTAGTAGTTTTGGTTCTGTGCAAAATTGGTAATGAAAGAAAAGCACTAATTTAAAGGTAGAAAATTAAATCAGAAAACTCCTTTTTTCACCTCACTTCACATACTGCAGGTCTCTTCTACCAGCATAAAATAGAGAACTGAAACATCCCCATGTGAATTGCCCTTTAAAAAAAGCCAATTTCTCTAAGAGTAGAAAAAAACCCACTATCCTGAATCCATGAATTACATTTGAAATTTATATTTAGCAAAAACAAAGTTGATAGAGTTACTTCAGAGGCAGAGACTTATAAACTTTTAAAGAATATGAATGGTGGCTCTATTCAACAATCTCTTCTTCTGTCCCAGACACTGAAAGTTTGTGAAGAACTGTAATGCAAAGTTCTATTGCTGAAGAAACTGCAGATAAGTTTTAACGGTTGATTTTGTCTTACAGTAGCTGCTGTAAAAAGTGATGGCTATTCTTATCTTCTTTTCCCATAATAAAAAAACATGTCACCCAGTTCAGCGGTTTGGCTCGCTGATATGCTTTTAATGTTTACGAACAACAGTGGAGGGCTATCGAACAGACAAACAAGCTAAAATCAGACTACAGATTCAGAGGCATAATGTTCAGTACTACATACAATGTATTGTTGGTTTTAGTCTCTGTATGGAATATTTTGAAACTAAAATATGTATAGAATAACATGATGTACCTGTTCAACCTAATCATTATGGGTATATATTTGAATTTCAAGATGTATGACATGAACTTATGTATGGATATACAGCTACAACAAAGTGAGTTTGCCGTTTCTGGATATCAGAAAGCGACAGGATGCCTAGGAAAAAAGATTCCTCTGAGTGTAATGAAGGTCAGGCAGATCTAGGTCATTAAAGGCAAAGGGGTAGAGTCTGTTGCTACTTGCTTGCAGGCGTTAGACAAGAAAGAGTGGCTTTGGTTACTGAGGTAAAAAAACTATGATGATAAAGTTTTGAAAGGTATTTGTGCCCTGACTGTTTTGAGTCTCTATGTCAGCTTGTGCAGACACAGGGTTTTGCAGATGCTGCATTATAAGCATCACATAGAAAAAGATTTAATGTAGATGTAATATTTAGTGTTTAATATTTGATACTCCTTTTTTTCCTGTGCTTTCTTTTCTTTTTTTAACGTAAGAGATTATAAGTTTTACGTCTTTCATTTCAGCAGTAGAAATTTTGTTTGTTCTAATAAACTAGTAAGGAAAAGATTTGATTTGTTTACTGTAAGATAAGTCAAGGAGGAGTTCGCACATTGCTTTAGAAAGCTGTAACAATGCCTGTTGACATTTTTTACCATGGCACAAAGGATAACAGCATGAAGGAGGCTGCCATTTCTTTATCAGGTTTTTCAACCTGCTTGTTCGCTGATTCACATAGTGGTCGTTTCTACATTCTCAGCAAATGTCTTATTTATTAGTAAATCAACTAATGGTCTGACGCCATAGTATGATCTGTGTTTAGTGCAAGTGCTGCTATTAAAAAAACTATATTTCACGCCGGGCGGGTGAAGGCTTGGTGTGTGCTGCAGAATATCGTGCATTACCTGGTTCACTGCTGCTCTGTTGAGTGTGCCGATTCGTTTCAGCAGGGCAGCTGGCCTCCTGGCCGCCAGACCTGTAATAACCCCTTGACCCCGTCGTCGACCCAGCAGCGGAGGAACCCTTCTGTTTCTTAATTTAGATGGTCCTCCTCGGGGTACGCCACCTCCTGACAAATGATATATTAGCTACATCACACTGATTTTTTTGCACAGACAAATGCAAACGATAAAGCACACACCTCTTTGGACTTGTCCTGCAGTCCTCGGTGACACACCTTTTCCTTGGGTTAAACGGCCTTTCTTCTTGACTGGTCTGCGGTTCACAGTGGCCTGTCTCCTTTTTAACTGTTGCTCCTTTTTGTTCAACCGAATGATGTCATCTGTTAAATTTATCACACGAGCAATGATAAAGACGTGCGTCTGAGTTCAGATGAGAAAGCTACATTTAGCTAGCTAGTTAGCTACTGACAACCTCCCACCCATCAGTAACTATTCACCTTACCTAAAGACATGTCGACTTTATCAGGAACCGCTGGTCTTCTCCCTCTGCCTGCTATAAAATCAACCTTGCTCATACTTTCAAAACGCGACAAAAAGCCAAAGTGCGAAAAGAAATACAAGACTAGTTGATAACCGTGCTAGCTGTTCGTCACCCTTTTCGAGGCTACGCTACAATAAATAAGAACCTCCTCTGAACGCAAACGGCGCCGCGCATGCCCTGTAAGGATGTCTAATGGCATTGTGGGAAATGTAGTTCAACCTACCAAAAACACAGCGTTACAAAACCTACACACCACCGTGCTCATGTAACTAGTGGTTGCATAAAGGGGGAAACGATACACGTTAATGTGTTTCTCCGACTGGGCTACGACGACGACTGCTGATATTTTGTCCGTATTTTCTTTCTGTTAACTTCAAATTTATTTGACCCTGAGCTAAGCCTTTTTTCAAGTTTTATGTACTGCATGTTGTTTTGCATTAAGAGGAGGTGAGTTAACGTTTTATCTGCAGAGTAACATGTATCAATGAGTCGTCGTGCTGCTGTCGTGTCTTTCATGTACTGTTTGGCTTATGTAGCTTAATGTAGTCTGTCTTTCAATTAGGCTTGTTCTTGCAGTCCGTCATCTCCGTAACGTTGTTAGTTTTCCTCGCAGATGTGCGTTATTTAGAGTTTTCCACCATCGTGACTGTGCTCGTTTCCCGCAGCTCATCACTTTCCTCTGCACCGGGGAGATTCTTGAAGCTTGTTATCCCCAGTAAACAGTGGCCCAGCCCTATACTCTCCTTTATATTCTCAAGTGAAACCATCATGTCAGGCAGAAAACGCAAGGCAACATCTGCTGCTGCTGCTGCTGCTGGTGGTGGTGGTGGTGAAGAGCCCGGTGCCAAACAGCAGAAGTTAACCTCTATGAAGAAGGAGAAGCAGCAGGACGTTGTGGAGCAGCAATGGTCAGAGAAAAATGGGGTGAAGTTTAATACAAAGCGCCTCCGTTTTATATCTGACACTGAAAAGATAAAGCAGGGCTCAAAAGGAGTTCTGTACTGGATGTCAAGAGACCAAAGAGTACAAGGTAATTATCCATCACAACTAACACTAAAATAGAAAGATGCTGCATGTTCTTCATGTCTCAAATGCCAATGTGTGTTTCAGATAACTGGGCGCTGATCCATGCACAGCAGCTTGCTGTGGAGGAGAAACTTCCCCTGCACATCTGTCTCTGCCTGGTTGTCCCCAAATCAGAGCTTTCCACCATGAGACATTACAGCTTTATGCTGAAAGGCCTGGAAGAGGTTGCACAGGTATTTATTGAATGATTTTTATTTGCATTGATACATTTCAGTTAAGCATTAGTCAGCGGCCTATTCTTTTGTAGGAAAGTTAGGTTACAGTACATGCTGCTTGCAGAGATGATCAGGTAATATCTCGTTGTGGAGCCTGGAAGTGTTTGGTGTCTAAACTGTCACAAAAGTTGTTTTTTTTCATCAGCAATAAAATTAATCATTAGTATTGTTTGTCAGCCTCACTGTCTGAATATAATAAGAATATGATATTAATATTAATATTGGTTGCACTTTCTTTAGTAATCTGTGATTCAGGCAGCCCACAACCAAGACTATGAGGCTTAACTTTGTTCTCCCGCTCATATCAAACAGGAATGCAAAAACCTAAACATCCAGTTTCACTTGCTCCATGGTTCAGCAGGGGAGGTTCTCCCTGGCTTTGTGTCAGACCACAGTTTGGGGGCAGTGGTGACAGACTTCTCCCCTCTCAGAGAACCGCTACAGTGGTTGGAGGATGTCAAGAAGAAGCTTCCAAAAGACATACCCTTCATACAGGTAAAATTTCACTCTCAGGTGATTTATAGGTTAATTTGCATTTTCGATTATTTTGTTTGATTTTTCCCTCACCTTTCACTGATTATGTTCTTGGGCAATTATAAAATGAACTTGAAAGGATGGAAGAAGGAAGGGGAAGAATTCATAAGGGGGCATTTAGGTGTAGGACATTAATATCATTCTTGATTGCACATCAAGAAATCAAAAAGTTGGCACCCTGACAACAAACCTGAAAGAGAGCGTCAGGAAGGTCCGATGGCTGTTTAGTAAGCGTCATTTTATAAAACAGCTGTTTGTGAATAAGTGTTTCTATACAGCCTAAATAAAGAAACAACTTGATGTATTAAATGTACATGCATAATTCACAAGAATACCCATATAATTAATAGCTTATTGTTGACAGCTTTTCAGTAAATGTAAAAGTTCCCCTAACCCCCCCAAAAAAAGCACAATTTCTTAAGGGAATCTGGGCAGCCAAAGGAGAATATTTATTGTTTACTTTATTCCTTCTATAGGTTGACGCCCATAATATTGTTCCTTGCTGGCTAGCGTCACCCAAACTTGAGTACTCCGCCAGGACGATTAGAAGCAAAATCAATAATCTTTTGCCAGAATTCCTCACTGATTTACCTCAGATCGAAAAGCATCCCTACACAGCTACAAGAACCGCTAAGGTAAGTGCTTTGACAACCAAGAACACATTCCTATTGCTGTGGAAAAATGTTAATATGCTATTGTAACAAGGAAAAATAAGTCATGTATTTATGTTTTCATGTCACATTATAGGACTTTTGAATTAGTAAAGACTATGCTATCATAATAATTTTCCTAAAAATATTAATTGCTTTGGAAGTGTTTACTAATCTCACATCTAAGCTGTCAGTGAAGCTGTCATTGATGTGGAGTTTGGAAGTCAGACTGCTGCAATAAAACTCTTATTTTCAACCTTCACCTCTCCTCTCTGCACATAATTTATTGATGAGTGAATATAAAAACAGTAGAGCTTTTAAACTGTCCAAAAGTTTAAATTTCCTTCCAAGCACTAGATATTAAAGCTGGAGGGGTGTGTGTTTTCACTTCAGTGCTGTGATTGATATGCTTTTCACTGGTGTGAGCCCCTTGATAACGTGAGGTGAAAGGCTCAGAACCTTCTTCACTGCTTGTGAAGTTTGCAGTTCTCAATAACACCAGAGTATAGTTTAGCTCGTCACTGTCAGTTGTGACATCTGCTGAGTTTTTCTCTTTTCTCCCTTCTTCACTTCGCAGCATGTAGACTGGGAAAAAACACTGGCCTCTCTGCAGGTAGACAGATCAGTAGGAGAGACAGAGTGGGCTAAGCCAGGCACCAAAGCAGGCATGACCATGTTGGAGTCCTTCATTGATGTACGCCTTAAACTGTTTGGCACCCATCGTAACGACCCAAATGCTGCTGCCCTCAGCCAGCTCTCCCCCTGGATTCGATTCGGTCAGTAATACCATGAGTGTGAATGTAGTAAATGTCATTGGGAAATTTGGCTTTGATGATTCAGCTTACCTCTGGTTGAAATCATGTCTTTCTGGTAGAACTGTTGCCAGTGGTTTAAATTAGAGTCTCTAACAAGTCTCCCACAAGGGTTGATACTAGTGCCCTTGCTATTTACCTTAAGCATGCATTTGCAAACTCTGTATATTTGCATTTATACAAAAATGCATACCAGGACTTCTGCAGGTTACAGTCTGATTTAAAGTTTGTTAAAATATATGCCCTTCATAACAGCTTTAATGTTCCTAGTCTGACTTATAGCATTATAAGAACTTAGGAAATTGGTTTGATTAGTGTCCTACATGATGCACATTAAACACTAAAAAATTCAAATTGAATGCCAACTATGCCATAGTAGAGGTTTAATTTTTCTCCCCAGAAAAAAACCATTATAAAAAAAACATTATATGGTCCACCATATTATCTACACTGCATTAAGCAAGTCTAAACCTGCTGCCACTACCTATTTAACCACATCTTCCCTCCTCCCACTAGGCCACCTTTCAGCCCAGCGTGTGGCGCTGCAGGTTAAGCGCAGTGGGAAGAGCACAGGCCAGTCCGTTGCCTCCTTCCTTGAGGAGCTGGTGGTGCGCAGGGAGCTGACTGACAACTTCTGCTTCTACAACAAGAATTATGACAACCTGGAGGGTCAGTTGAGATTTCATTAAAACTTATTAAATTACTGTTCTAGTTAGTGTCCCTTTAGTGACATCAATCATAGTAACCTGCTCAACTGAATTCATTTGTCAAAATTAATAGCTAGTGTTTTTTGAAACATTGTTTGTTGCTCTCAGGTGCTTATGAGTGGGCTCAGAAGACCTTAAAAGACCACGCCAAAGACAAGAGGCAATATCTCTACACACGTGAGCAGCTGGAGAAAGCAAACACACATGACAAACTGTGGAACGCAGCTCAGGTACATATAGTGAAAGACATGTTTGGTCTCTGTGTGTTTTAGAAACACATTTACTTAATGGCCTGTGTTGTGCTTTGATTCTTATTTCCTTTTATTGCATCACACCATTAGTACCAGATGATCATCGAGGGGAAGATGCATGGTTTCTTGAGGATGTACTGGGCCAAAAAGATTCTAGAGTGGACTTCATCACCAGAGGAGGCACTCTCCATTGCCCTGTACCTTAATGATCGCTATGAGCTAGATGGCCAGGACCCTAATGGCTTTGTTGGTAAGGACATAAATTAAATTTTCGTGTTTTTAGTGTTTGCTAAATTTCCTTCCCCTCACATATTTATTCCCTTCTGCTGCCCCCCCCTTCAGGTTGTATGTGGTCTATTTGTGGCATCCATGACCAGGGCTGGGCAGAGAGACCTGTTTTCGGAAAGATCCGCTACATGAACTACAAAGGCTGCACTCGGAAGTTTGACGTAGCCAAGTTTGAAAAGAAATACTGTCCTAAAAACCTTTGAAACATAAAGTGCTTTGAAGGATGGTAATAAAATGCTTGACAGCCTACATCTCCTACATCTTTATCTCAGGGAGCATTTGTACAATGTCTCTAGCAGTGGATTTTCTTTGTTGCTTTGTTTTGTCCAAAATATTCAGTATATTATTGCTCGGCCTGTTGCGTTTACTGATTATTGTTGTTTATGTCTATCATTACTGTAAGCTGTTTTCAGTTTGCTGTCTGGTGGGCTCTTGCCTAATATTAGATGATGATCTGTGGTGCATACTTAGTAAGGAGAAATAATTTTTACTTTGTTTTTATTCTACTTTCATATATATATAATTTTTTTTTAATTTTTATTATTATTATTATTATTTTATTTTTATTTTTTTTACGGGGACGGGTGCCTTTCTGTGTGGAGTTTGCATGTTCTCCCCATGTCTGCGTGGGTTCTCTCCGGGTACTCCAGCTTCCTCCCA
>JAUMHL010000010.1:6577271-6587533 GCA_032362345.1 Sandelia bainsii
CCAGAGACATTGTCTGTAATGCCTGCTCTGACTCTGATAAAAGAGTAAATAAGACTTCTGCATCTGAATTCTGACTCGTGTTTTTATGGACACACCTCTGCGAGTACAGCCCTCCTACCTACCATTATACAGTCCTTCAGTTCCCACACTTCTACTCCTAATTAAATGCACCCTCAGTGGTGGCTAAATTAAGAATGCACTTAACATTGTTTCACATATTACAATATCAAACCTCCTCTGTGCTATGTGCTCTTTTGTTATGTTCTTTTCTGTGGAAAGAGATGCATGTTCTAATTAGGGGAAACCAAACAGTACATGGATACAGAGAATAACCATGGCTAACAGTATGACATAGTATTTACTGTGATTTACTGGTTTAAGGTCCTCACCACATGCTATTTGCCTTCACATGCCGCTGTAAATGAAGAGTAAATTGTATAAACGTATACTGACAGAAATTTATATGAAAATCTGCAGTACTGTATTAAGGACAATGGCTAAATAAAAAATAAGAGATAAAAGTAGTTTTACTTTTACAAGGTTACAATTACTTACAGTATGTTTATTATTGAGGTCATTGTGGGTGGGGGAGTCGTAGTGGATTTTCATTATATCAGAGGTATTTCTAATGTTTTGGACAATAGGGTGACCAAAACATTAGAAACACCAGAAACTGAAAAATTATAACCTTGTAAAAGTAGAATTCATGGCAGAACTGCTTTAGGTTGTATATGTGTAACTAATAAAGAGCCTAGTTAGTGTATACGTGCTTTTATGGAGAACACTGTAGACTGAACTGACTAGGATGTAAATGTCCTTTGTCTGCTACAACTATAAATGGACATGTCACGTTTTAAGAGTTGTTTTATCTGCCCACTCTTCCCTAAACACTTCAATTAATGAACAAGTGACACAAAGAGGATGTCGCTCACTGGTAATGTTCAAGCTTCTTGCTTCATGAAAAACATAAATAGCAAAGTGTCACAAAAGCACTTAAAGTCAGCTTTTGAAAAACCCAAGTCACAGTTCTTTTTAATCCGAGGTGTGATTATTTCAGCAGACATTTGGTTTCAAATTGAAAAATGCATCATTTTCACAAAGCTATAAGAACAAGTGATCAGCTGTGCACGATTTTACCATGACTAAAGTGCTGAGTTTCTTCTCACTTGAAAGTGACCTGTAAATTCTGTCCCTAAACTTTTAGCAGCTGTGTGCAGATGTGCTTCAGCACAGCAGTGTTTTGAGCTAAAAGCTAATGTCATCATGCTAACATGCTAAAGACTGATGGGTCTCATTAGTTTGTATTTGGGCAAATTAAATTTATACCTGACAATGGTGCGAAAAGAAAATGAAACGGAAACATGAGTGCTTTGCAAAGTCAACCAAAGACCTGCATTAATCTTGATGCTTCTTGAGTCATTCAAACACTTCAGAGGTAGATGTAAGAAGAATGCAATCCCAGCAGAACTCCTGTGTGATTTACCTGTCTTTAGTGATATAGCTTGTGTATGAATTAAGTGGAGATTTAATCTCACCTTCTAAGACAGATATAACAAGGAGAAAATGAAGAGTTTAATCAATGTGTTGTTGATATCCATCTCCCATTGATCTCCCATACAGTCTCCAAATTTGTTTTTGCTTACACTGACACTAACTGTAGTGTACAATGTGCTGTAGTGCGTTTTCTCAAGTAAGTGAGACTATTGCATCCAGTTCTTGGCTGAATAATGTTGTAAACGCAATTTTAAGGAGGTGACTGTCTGACCCACCAACTGTCTTTAAAATAAAATACATTCCTCATAAGCCTAATTTACCCTGTAGTATGTGGTCACACAATCAGGCTACATTTAATTTCCATCCATTCATTGTCTATAACTTCTTATTATTTTCAGGGTCATAGGAAAATCAAAGCATACACAGGTTGAGAAAACACTACAAGCTAAATCCAATATATTAAGTATTCTAATTAACCAGATCTGCATGTCTTTGGATTCTAAGATGACATCCTCACAGCCCTGTGATAGACTAGTGACCTGTCCAGAATCACCCACTGACAGGCAGGGTACATCCTGTCATGGCTCCAGCACTCCCACGACAATTAACAGGAAAATCAGTTAAGATAATGGATAGCTAGATAGATGACATCCACACACACACACACACACACACACACACACACACACACACACACACACACACACACACACAGAAACAACATAAAACAATTGGATTTTGAAATCATACTTTTCAATGAGTTGCTCAAGTTATAGCCAACTCACCGATGTACAATACCTTAAATGAAGCTAAATCTGCCTGTGTAGAATCATAAAATCATCATCTGTTAGTGGTGGCACATATTTGCAGTGAAAATGGCTATAATAATAGATGGTGATGTAAACCCTTTAAATGGTGCCCAAATAACAGAATTCACAGACAAACGCCTGCTAACCTTTCTCATTAGTACTAGACATAAAGTACAGCTGAAGTAAATGGGAATGTTTACAAGGTCATAAATTACAGTATTGGACAAATGTAAATTTTGGACTAGAGATTGCACTAGAGGAAAAGTCAGGGCACCACATAATTTTATCTTATTTTGAAAGGGCATGAATGTGTGCACCAAATTTAATGCTACTCCATCCAGATGTTCACTCAACAAATGATATCGTCAAGGTTGCAATGAAAACCAGCAAATCAACATTCATTTAAGTTTAGTTTATTTAGAAATTAATTGATTATATATACACTACCAGTTAAAAGTTTGGACACACATAGGAATGACTATGTTTTTCATGAAAAGATACATGTCTTCAATTGTGTTACCATCATTGCACATGGTTTTCTAATGATCAGTTATCCTTTTAAATTAATAAATTTGCATTAGCAAACATAACATGCTATTGGAAGACTGTACTAATGTTTGCAGAATTTAGGCCTCTGTATGTTTATGTGAATATTCCTTTTAAAAACAGTTGTTTTCAGCTACAACAGTCATTTACAATATGAACAATGTCTACACATTCATTCTGATCAGTTTCATGTTATGAAATCTGCTTTTCTTTCACAAACATGGTCATTTCTATGTGTGTCCAAACTTTTGGCTGGTAGTGTATGTATATGTATATATATGGATTTTTTGCCTTAAATATTTCAGTTTTGTATGTTTCTCTCTGCTGCTGGTTTTCATGTACAACACTCCTTCCACAGACTAATTGGTAATTCATTCTAAACCACAGTGTTGGTGTACAGGGCTGCTGATGAAGCCATAAAAATATTGCAGGATGAAGCATCTCCTAAGTTTCCATACCTTATCATCTGCTGCTTTAAAAGAAATAAGGTTACAGTTGCATCAACTACTGTTTGTTAATTAAGTTTCTAAATTAAAATGCATAAGAGCGCTCTTTTTCATTATGCTGTGAGGCAAAACATGTCAGAATGATGCATACTTTTACATAAACAAATTATGTAAAATTGCACAATTACCTACACAAATTTACCTGCAGATGGGAATTTTCCCCTCCTATAATTCTTACTAAGCTTCACATGTGCTTTTTAACTCTGGGATTTTATCATGTAATTAATTTACAGAGAAAGTCAAGATAAATTATTCATCACATTTCTCATTCAGGTTGATTTGTACTTCAAGTTCACAGATTCCACATTGTGTCTTCGTAATGTCTTCAGATTAATGAATATGATGGTTTGTGCTTCCTGGGTGGTAATAATAACCATGCTCCTGAAATACAATTACTTGGGTGATCTAGACTTTTGTGTCATTGTAGAGATTTGTCTGTTGCGCATTAAACATTTTTCCTCCTGGATCTTCATGTTATTTTTTTCCACATTATTGACCCAGGGATGTAATTTTCCCCTTTGCCTCTACTCCTCATAATATCCTTTCACCTCCATATGTGAGTTTGTGACAAATGCCTTTTTCCTCTCCACTGCTGTTGTCACCCCAAAGTTGAGATGACACAGCCCAGTGAAAAGGTTTGTTGAAGCTCTTGGCCTGATTGTACATTACTCATAAATAACTTGTATTGTTTGGGTAGCATGTTTATACAGACAGTTTGGTTCTGCAGCTGATCCCTCTTAAGAAGTCAGAATATAAAAAACAAGTGGAAAGACTTTAACAAGCATTTCTTTCCATGTTCAAACCACTAATAAGAACAATAACTCTGCAGGCACATCGTACCAGAAGCTCTGATTTTTAAAAGCAGGGAATCATATACGCTATTTCAAAGATACATGCTGAGAAAAACATACACGCTTTCATTAAATACTGCGTCAGATTAAGAGCTAATTAATATTAACATGCACTATATGCGGGTAATCCAAAATGTTAAAACAATGAATTCATATGTGTCCTTGCTTTTAAGTAGGAGCCATTTTGCATTCAGTTGTTACTCTGACAGCATGTTAACGATGTCACTCTGAGCTGTGGAGCAGTAAACTGGCAAGCCTGAGAATGTTATGCCTCATATTGTACAGTATATACAATAAATACAGTTACTTACTACACAATATGAATATTGACCTTGTTATCTCTTTGCTACCTTCAGGATGTTGACCTATTAGTCCTCACTAAATGGGATTCAAGTTAGTGTGGGTGTCTCTGCAGACTGGAGGACTTCCAGATACAGTTGAAGAGTGTGCAGCAAGTATGTTTATATTATTTTTAAATGTGTCTTTTAAAGGCTTGTCATGTAGCCTTTGGTCACATGGTCCTACCAGTCCTTTTTAACCCCCGTTTGTCTGATATTCCCTACCACTTTCAGCATAATATCCTTCCATTTGGGGCCATAACCCTTCAATTTGAATGTCTCTGGGCTCTTTAAATATAAACTGATGGGTGATAAATGAAATAAACAGTCTTATAACATGTTTGGCTGCTACAAGCCAAGAATAGCTTCAATGCTTATTTTCTCAGAGTCACTGTATTTTAGTCTTAGAGTTGGACTGGAAGCACAAACACTATTCTTCCAAAAATATGTTGTGTTGGTGGTTAATTCAAAATCTTGTGGTCAGTTTGAACCAGATCAGGTGTATACTTATATGATATGATATAATTCACATCGTTGTCAGGTCCATTCAGTAGCAAATGTGCCTGTATTTATTACATTTCCTCACTCATTTATTCAGTTTTTCCATTAATTTGTGGCACACCTGTGTTGTACGTTAAGTCAATTTCATACTACTGGGCATTTTCTCACTCAAGGTGCTGCGCTGGGTCATCTGTAAACTGGAGCGCATCGGCCAGCTGTTAGAGTAACACGTTACATGACAGAACATTTCTCTAAACCTGGTGGACATGAGGTTGTAGACAATGGGGTTGATGGCAGAGCTCAAGTAGAAGCAGACTCCAGAGATGATGTGGACGTGCTCGAAGATCTTGAGGTGCTTGTCAGATGAGGTGTCGATGTAGCTCCACATCAAGCGGTCCACGTGGAAGGGAGCCCAACAGAGGCCAAACACAACCACCAACACACCTGAACCCAGGGGACAACTTGCATCAATTGGACAGACACATTGACAACAGGCAAACAGAACCACACACACAATCATGATGTCAATCCAATCACCAGCATGTGACTGATGAAAAGACGAAGCTGAGACAGATGGGAATAAGCTATAAATAGAGAAACAGAAGAATAGACTGAAACATAATTGAGCAATGAGTGTAAACTCACATGCGGACACACACATTCACACAGTCAATTAATATTCTATCTTCTGTTCCTTAGCAACTTGATAAAAAACAAAATGAAATGACACCTACACAGCATTTTGGTGACTTGCACGTTGCGTTTGCTCAGTTTCTGAACGTGGGACTGGGAGAGACTTTCTGATCCAAAGCTGCACCTTACGTCCACCACCGTCACCACCCTGTCTCTGTGCAACTGCAGGCCGATGAGCAGGTAGAGAATGCTGATTATTAACATGGGGAGCAGGAAGAAGACCAATGTGGAAATCAGGATGATGAGGTTGTACATCCAGGTGGGCTTGACCAAATCTGAGATTGGAGATAACATTGTCAGTAAGATCCCAGGTGTACCAATGTGTATCAATTATAGCCTCATGTGTCAATGCAAAAGCTCATTACCCTACTTGGTTTTCAACTATACCTGGGGAGTGGCACTTCAGGACCAGGGTTATCCACCCCTGATCTAACTGGTGGATTGGCACAACTTTTGGTACGGGCATTCAATATTTATCTCAACAGTTACTGGATGAAGCGATATGACATGACATGATTTTGTAGAGATATTTACATTCTACTATATTCTCTGACATTTTCTTAAATTAAAGTCATGGCCAGGTCAACATTTTAATTTGTCCAATATGTTGGTTCATAGCCAAATACTTACAAAAATAACGTTATTTCCATCAGCTTTAGTTTATAATTTATGTTTATTGCTAATTAGCACCTGCTTAACATGAGCTTCACAGAGATGCTGGTGAGTCGTAAACAGCAATAAATAATTTAAGTTCTATACGTACAGCAGACAGCAGATCGGGGAAACTGACGTCCAAACTTTGGAGGCAGCACCACAATCCCATGCAGACTGGTGTTTGGCACAGCACACAGCATGGACAGCACCCACAGCATAAAGATGACCCTCTTGACATGAGCACGGGTGGTCATGTGTTTGACTTTAAGGGGGTGGACCACTGCCACGTAGCGTTCCACGCTGAGGGCTGTGACATTCAGGATGGAGGCGAAGCAGACGGTCTCAAACAGGAAGGTTTTGAAATAGCAGCCCCCATCCCCGAACAGAAAAGGGTAGTTCTGCCACATCTCGTAGAGCTCTAAAGGCATGCCCATCAATAGCACCAGCAGGTCAGACACTGCCAGACTCAGCAGGTAGTAGTTGGTGGGTGTCTGCATCACCCTGTAGCGCAAAATGACTGCACAAGTCAGAGAATTGCCCAGGACACCCACCAAGAAGATGGTGAGGTAGGTGACACAGACAGGAAGAAATACAGTGGACCTCAGCGGCCCCAGGTGCCTGGCCAGGTACGCCTCCTCACTTAAACACAGGTCATGCAAATCTTCTTCAGTAGCGTTGGCCAACACCCAGGAGATATTCATCCCACACACCACAGCGGCTTCGGGGCAGCCTTCATCATTGTAAACTGTGGCATTGGTTGTTAAAAGAGCTGCGAGGGAACAGTTCATCTTTGCCGTGTTGCTGATCAGCAAGAAGATTATTCTTTAATGGAAAGAATAAAGAGGGGAAATTCACTTTATTCTTCATGAAGAGTGTGAAAACAGCTACAGAGATTTCCACAAAAACAGCCTGATGCTGTCACCAGGGTTTTTTGCTTTGGGCTTAAGACTAACAAAAAGTAGAATTTTAGAATTTTAAAAATATGAAAACACTAAACCACCAGGTTATTAAACTATGGCAACAACTTCTCTTTACTGTGTCTATTAATTTTTAGGATCAGAAGATTGATTCTTAAAGTGTTACCAGCATATGTTTAGGTACAAAAAAAATCCTTCCAAAGGCACAGCATACGTAAGTGATATACGTAACTGATAATCTAATTTTAAATGAACAGAACATTGTTGTTACCAAGCAGCTTAGTTCTGATCTAAAGCAACGAGCAGGAATGCTCAAAAGTGGCAGCAATATGCAGACAAAAAGGACAAAAAGCAGTTTAATCAGTTTAATGAATACATTTTTTTTTGCAAAATTACCATAGCAGCAATAACTAAGATTTTCAAGACAAGTTTTATTGTTGTCACACCAATAGCAATGTAGTCATGCTGTGAAAAAATATCAACAATGTTGTCATAATGTTGTCTTACTAGGAATTTATGTTGAGCAGAACGCAGGCTCTAGAGAGACTTTTGTCTGGGTTTTCACACTGGATTTGTTTTTTCCATAACCACATGCAACAGAGTTATAAAAAAAACAAAAACAAACACTCACCTGCAGTTTGTAGTCTCCTCAAGGGCTTTATTCACTTCTTATTTACAATATTTGAAGAAATGTAACCAGATGTATATTCACCATTCTGTTTTTGCATCCTGTATTGTTTTTTTCTGGTACTTAATGTCGACTGCTTTGGTGCTTCAGTGCGTCACAGCTGCATGGACTTCCCGTATTTGAGTGTGTGTTCACCCCACCTCTCTCTCTTTCTCTCTCTCTCTTCCATCAGAAGAGCTGCTTGTGTGTAGCTTCCACCATTATCCTCCTTCTTCGTCTCTCTCTCCTTCAATTCAACTGCTTTTCATCTTTTTTTTTCATTTTCTTTCACACGAACAATCACACGCACACACACAATTTTTTGATATGTGCGATTCTACAGAGACTCTACAGTATACCTTGTTACTCTCCAGTCTATTATTTTTCCCACTGACTCCATATTGCACCAGTGTGAAAATTAAGGTTTAGATTGCTTTGACCCTTGTACTCGTTGCCTGACTGTTGTTGTGTGTGGGCATATAGAAGAAATATGTTCCCATTCTATTTGTTCCAAAAACAAAAATGCAAAGAAAGAATGTGGCATAACTTGAAGGCATTTATGAGCCCCAGAGGATGAATCCTTCTGACTTTGTGGTCCTCCAAATTTTCCCCTTCCTCCACTGGCAGGTCAAAATGTCACTTACAAAGAGAAATACAGTCACAACATCTCCTACTGTACATTGTTGCAACATTTTACATGATCATCCATGGTTCCCAGAAGATGAATCCTAACAACTCTGGTGATTCCATGTCTTTTCCTCTAGTGTCACCTTGTGTTGATGTTGACAGATGTGGTTGTGGGTGAAACGTCTCAACGGCGATAGGATTGTAAATTCTGATCTAGACATTTTTAGTCATATTTCTCTCAGGATGAACTGTAATCTCTTAACTTTTCACTCTGTCAAAATTGTCCAATAATCATGGATTTATGACCAAATAGTTGGAGACTTAATGACATTCCCAAAAGGGTCAGTTTTACTTTGTCCTTAGTGCTAATTAGAAAATATTATCATGCAAAGATTGGCGCACATACCTATACCATGTTAGCATTGTTGTTGTGTTACCATGCTACTGTTAGCATTAAGCTTAAAGCACTGTCAGAAATGTGAACTTGCAAGTACCTGTATTGCTGGATGATGTTGTCTTGTGTTCACCTTTTTATTCCACGTGACCCTGTGGTGTTTTGCCAGAGCCACCTGCAATGGCATCCCAATTTCCCCAATGAACCGGCTCCATTCAAATGTATGAGACAGCTGTGCTTGTTCACATTGTTCACTTCTATTGTGAGTCATGCCCTTCACTGAAATGACAAAATTAGAAGGTCAGTATAAGCTGTATACTGTATGTTAAAAACAGTGACCACAAATCACACCAGCAGCCTCCATCCCCTCAGGAACCTCTTGTCTCCTGATAAAGTGATGATAAATAATGATGGTGAAATCAAACTATACAATATTGGTCATGGTAACTGGTAATGTTTAAATATAATTAGATCTGGCTTAATCTAAGTACAGTTTCATTGTATCTTATTTAATCACATCTGCAGTTACTGCTTGTACGAGAATGAAAATTACTGTAAAACATTTCAGTGTAAATGGATGCTTTGATTTCTAGTGACTCACATTAATCAGTACCAAGTCTTCTTGCATGAAATGTATACCGTGTGAGTCATTATGTGTGTTACTGTAGTTGAACGTTAGGGAGGACAATATTTGAATCCTTGAGGCAATATTTTCCCTTATGCAAATACAGTCTAATTAATGAGAAAGAGTAATCTGGGGCAATACTTGTAATGTAGGGACCAGGGAGGGAACAGCTGAGGAAATTTGAAATGTCAAGTATTTCTTTGCTCATAGAGCAGGCTACTAAACAAACACACTATGCAGTGCATTTACAAACAGGGAATTCTATGAGCAATTAATGATCAAGCAAAGGGTCGGTCAAAGGGCAGAAAATTCACAAACATTTCCACAACTGCACACACCCATATGACTGTCTTGTACCACTCTTCCCCCTACCTCCCTCTGTGGCAGTGTCTAATTCAATCACAGCTTTTAATCCCAACGAGGATGCTCCAGTACTTCCCCAGCAGGAAACTGACATGTTCTCATTTGTGCTTCTATTAACTCGAGCATTAATTGGTCTTCTGCATCTGACTGACTGAGACGAAAAGCTTTGATTGTGATTCCTTCAACATCCCTGCCAGGTCAGCACTGTTGGAACTAAAATTTGGGTTCACTGTGAGAGTTTCTCTGTTGGAGCATGTGGTTATTACAGTTTTTGCCC
>JAUMHL010000010.1:6587633-6655262 GCA_032362345.1 Sandelia bainsii
TTTTTGGCCCCCCCCCCCCCCCCCCCCCAAAATAGACATTGGACAGATTTTTAATAAATGATGCTCAAAGTGTGGCCACAAAACCAAAAGTCACACAGTGACCTGTACAAGCCTACATACAGTATGTCATAATATATTTTCTGACTCAACTTCAGCTGTTTATATCCATGTTTTGGTTTTGTCATTATCTTTTAGCTGTCCAGTGACAGTGTCCCTGTCACTCTGGACAATCCACAGACCTAGCTGTTAACATAACATGTAAACATAGTAAATTTGTGATGCTGTTAACTAGTAAACGTTCATAACCTCCATTGTATTCGCCAAAATCTTAAAGTCAAATGCTGATCATGTAAACAAAAATTACAGTATCCACATGCACAAATTGCCAACGTAGAAACTGTGACTTTACAGAGAATTGAGATTGTTACCTGAGTCTCTGTAAGTGGTCTCAATTGAATAAAATAGGCTTTTTGAGACAGAAGACACCTTTAAATTAAATCAAGATTATTCTGAATACCCAGAACACTGGAATGAAATAATTTCAGCACTTTTGCTCCAAGTGTAACTCACATTAGTGGGCGTCTCTTCCTAGAGATTTACATAGAGAGGAATATACTGCAGTAGGGTTGCAGTGCATAATGAATGTACATTTAAGAGTTCAGTGGTGCGTAGGTACTCTGTACCATACGTACAGAGATATGGATATTAGAGATATGGTCAGACTCATTCTTCACCAGATTCTCAACAAGTGGACAGGTGCCTTTGTGGCGTACAACAAGAGAATAATACAGGCCTGAATGTTTGGCCACTTGAAAATGATGTGGATCATATGCTATGCTCTTCCCAGATCTCAACACAACTGAACACCCCTGGGAGATTTTGGACCAACTTGTTTTTTTGACCACCATCATTAAAACACCAAATGATGGAACATCACTTGGAAGAATAGTGTTCACCCCTCATCCAAGTCCAGAGACTTGTAGAATTAATGCCAAGATGTATTTCAGTTGGTCTGGTGGCACACGGTGGCTCAACACCTTACTGAGATACTTTATATTGGTTTTTCCTTTAATTTGTCACCTGTCTGCATTTATTCAGGTAACTATGCAACATCATGCAATAATCTATGTAAGTAATGCAATGTTCTGAGGTAAAACAGCACAATAACAATTTTTATTGATTTTGGGAATGGGGGAAAAATTTAATGCAACAGAAGTCACTAGATGAGACATGCAGGTAGTTGAATCTTAACCTCTGGGTCATGTGGGCACCGCATAGTATTTAAAAATACTAATTACTAAAATGTGCAAAAAAGTAAACTCAAGTTATGCTAAGAACTGAACATTAAGGCAGAAAATATTTCACATTATGTCTTATCAATGATCTAAAATGTAATGAATACACAAAAAATCAAGTCTTCTTCTCTATTCTATCTATTCTGGCTCAGCTGCCTCTGCTCAGTTCAATCCACAACTTTTCATATATCACAGGCACTGCTGAACCTGTCCAGGAAACACATGTGCAGCCTGGAGACGGTTTCTCTGCTCCTATTAAATTCTGTCATATACCTTCCACTACCTTGCTTCCTCTCTGTCTGTATGTTTGAGGAATTGCAAACAGAGTAGAAGAAACAGATTTGTGATCCTAGGATTGTTTGTGGACCTGCAGCATGATGTTTAAAAAATGTGTCTCACATAACAATGTATGACTGCCCTGGATGCTGGGGGCTTCTGCTCTTGTTGAGATATAATATTATTAACATTAAGATAAACCAACATATGTGACAAATTTGGGGAAGAGCCACCAGTGTCTCACAGTGTAGTATTTCCTCTATACCAGAAGTGCTTTGTTTGCAGCATCATATAAAACAATGAATGATTTCTGTCAGGAGGATTTATTTTGGTTATATACAGCTTTTATTGGCTGCATGAAGGAGTCAAATCTCTAAAGAAAAAACAGTCTATGTTTGTGTCCAGTTTCTCTTACATGAAGCCTTGAACCTAGATCCTGCAAGCTTTCCACTGTTCTTTGTGTGCATATTCGTGGAATGCCATTACAGCCAAGGACTGTGCTTTTGAGCTTTATGCCAAAGGTTTATTGGGGCCACTGAATTCCATCACAGGAAAAAGCAATAATGTGCCATTTGTAAGGAGAGCTTCATTATATCCTTTTCATATTAATCTCTTTTTCTTGTTAAAGAAAAAATCTGTGTCGCTACCTTGGAAACACATCTCACAGGGTTCATTCTCTTGTAGAAAGAAGCTAAATAATTTTTTTATTTTTAGTTTAGATACTGATAGTTGCTGATGAAAGGTCTTTACTGATACACTGATAGCACAGCTGCAGGGTGCTGAGGTGTTGGCATTTTTACAGCAGTGAATGCAGCCATTTTTAAAATAAGAGCACTTAACTGCATGTCAAAAATACATTTGCAAACTTCTGTGTGTGTGCACGTGTGTGTGTGTATGTGTGTGTGTGTGTGTGCATCAACTGTTTAATGAGTCAATCTATGAAAAAGACTAGCAGATATAGTCTGTGTCTTTTATGTCCCCCCCATGAGTCTGTCTTGTCCAAGCAGCACGTCTCCATCACAGTGTCCATTATGGATAGTGACACAGTTGGTGAGGCTGCTGGAGTTTGTCCTACATCACGCTGAGAATAGTGGCTTCTCAGAGGTGCAGCTGCTTGATGGTGAGTGGAGAAAGCTAGTAAAACAGTATTCTAACTCTGTCAGTCCAAGGCTGCTTTTACAGACTTGTACAATTTCACATTGATTTTAGAACATATTAAGAGCTGTTTTACACCTCTTATGCACTCCAGTAAGACTCCACCACACACTATGACCTCAATAAAATACATGTTTTAGAATTATCGCCTTTCTTTCAGAAGAAAGTCTATGCATTGACTGCCAGCACATCAGCTGCTGTACCTGATATCAGCCTTCTCTAACTGACTGAATCTTCGAGGCTTGCTCAGAAACAGAAGAGAATGTTGTATCTGCATGGATGCAAGGCTGTTCAGTGAGTCTGGATCCTTTAGAAACCTTGACAGCACCTCTCCTCTCAACATTAAGACATTTTTTGGAACATATTTCAATAAAAAAAAAAGAAAGAAAGAAAGAAATTACCTACCATAACTCTCATGCGTGATCTGACCCTGATGACACCATCAAGGGGTTATTTTATCAAACCCATAAAATCCACCCAGAATCACAGAAGACATGATATGTCTGTTTCTGTTCTGCTAGTTGAACAATACTCACTGTAATGAATAAATCAAACACTGTGTGTAAAATGAGTGGACTGCTCCTTTAACCATTGCACAAGGTTCTTGCATGAGCCAACATTTTTTTTCACAATTTATTGAACTTTTGACAGGCAATTTAATTTAATATACACTTCAATACACATCATCCCCTCAACATTACTATGAACCGGATAGTAATAAATAAGAGAAACAGGTAAAAGATCCTTGCTGAACATGTAGTCAACCAACTTACGTACACATTTCTTATTTTACTTATAATGGTGATCTTTATACCAATTATTTTTCATTGCACAAAAAATATAACAACCCTTGTACTTATGTAAAGACCCTCATTAAAAACACTGCTGAAAACAAATGCAAGTGGTTTCTGGAAAACAACACACAATACAGAATTTCAGCTCAACAACAAAAGCATGTGTATAGGAGTACAAATACATTTGTGTCATGCAGGTAGACTGCTAGAAAGACTGTGTCGCACTGCTGGACTGTATGGTTGTCTCATTAGAGTTCAGCGAAGACTGTGAAACAGAAAATACTGTCACAGTGAAGAGGAAAATTTCAGGGTGACTGAAAATAATCTCGGAGTCATGCGTGGTATACTGTACATACTGCAGACAAATTACTGCAGCACAACACCCTGCTGGTGCAGATCAGCTAGGCTCTTCAACAGCTTAAAACAGTGTAATTCGTGTTATCTCCCCTTTTTCTAGAGGTTGTTCTTTGTTTGAGTGTATCTGTGCTGTTGTGTCTCCAAACTTGGAGAGAGGCTTTTTTTAGATTCAACCACAGTTTACAGAAGCAGTAGAAGTGATGTCCACTGATTTCAAACACAGATATTACTGTAGGGAAATTCTTCAGAAAAGTCTGAGGGAAGTCAATCAGTAAATACAGTTCACAGTGTAACTTGCTTTATAGTTGCTGTAGACAATGCCACACAACATGGCATAAACAGCAGGATGACAAACAAGGTGCTGATAATCACTCTGAGGGAGTGCATAGATAGAAGTCAGAAAAGTCTAAACAGCTGAAAATAATAAATAAACAGAAAATAGATGGATAAACTGCATACATGTTAGTGTGTGGAGTAAATAAAGTTAAAATAGATTGCTAAACTGTTTATCTAAAAGAAATGCAAGAGGTCAAATAGTTAATGTAATAGATTTAAAACACTGAAATAGGAAAGTAATGGACAAATAGCTAAGGTTATCTAATGTTAACAAGCTAAGCTGTTATCACAAAGGTATGGATAAACAGTTTAAATGGGATAAAAATAGTTGAAAGTAATGTTTAAAGAGTTGAAAATGTGAACCTAAAAGAAGCTGAAAATGGTTAATGTAGATAAAACTAATAGATAAACATAAAACATAAAAATAGCTACAATGGCTCAAACATATGATTGAGTTCATCTGACATGGCTGTGTCAAGTATGTCAAACAAAAAGCTTGGAAACCACTGATACAGAGGATGTTTTAGCCGTGTGATGAGCCCTGATCCTTCTTTCAACATTAGAGACCGAGTTCACTGGTCTCTACAAGCATCACAATAACATGACAGCGTTGTTTAGAAGAAGTCCATTTCTCATGGGACGAGGCTCTGAAGGCTTTATTTTGAGCCTGTGTTTGGTTCATAAACAAAGAGGAACAAAAGTTCACATTTAACTCTGTCACCATCTGGTCTTTTCACTGTCAGATGAACACAGTCGACACAAGCAACCAGATCCAGTCACTGACTGAAACTATCTCTAAATTATTTAACCAGTGCCAACATTAACTGGTGGGATATACTGTCATTTCTATGGTATATTGCTTTTGTGGTTATATTTAGCTTTGTACTAACAGTTATACAACGTGTATGGTGAAGTATGTCAGTCAAAGTAGGATCTTTCTGCTTTATTTATATGTTTCCAATGGGTAATTTTCACAACGTGCCATAAATAAACGTTGGTTTTCCTTTGAATTACTTTTAAAATAATAAATAATAAAGATAGACCTAAAATATTTTAATATTTGGTATTGAATTTGTTTAGTAAAGATGCAATATAGTTTGCTATTCCCTGTAGTATTACCTGAATTTGATATAAATTAGGCTATATAAATCTACTCATTGTAGTCTATTTATTTTAATGCCAAAGAGAGGTTGAGTCAGAGAAATAATACAGACCCTTAAAAAATTTGTTTTTTTGTTCCAAGAATGTTGAATCCTGTTTATGTCATTACAAACCACCTTCCCGTATTATCAAGGATATGAGCTCAGTGTCCCTAATGGTAGCTCCTGCCCTTTTTGAAATGATGAATGTATGTACCATAATGTGCTGTTTCATGTAGCTGATAAACTGCAATATGTTTGTTGAGACATTAAAAAATATCCAACTGTGACTTTGAAATGTCACAGACACTTAACTTGTTAGTTTTTGTTACTGTATTTTCCCGCACCTGTTTTACAATAATCCAAAATTAATATTCACTTCCTCAGCGTGAACACCCTTCATTCTGAAAACCTGATTTGAAGTATAGTAAGTGGCGAGGAGTTTACTTGTTGAACTTTTTACACCTTTCTTACACTAGGGGGCACTCGCGTTCCATGATCCTTCACTGGAGACTGTACTGTATACCTGAAGCATACAGCATCATGATGTAATATTTCCTTTGTCTTCATGCCAGATAAATTTAGTGGGTCCACAACCCAGAATTTCAGTTTGTGTAACAACTAGGCTTTACTCTCTTCTGTGTGAGTGTCACCATCCTCACAGGAATGAGTACGACTGGAGGGCTCAGAGGGGGCAGACAGTCACAAGTGGTCATCATCATCACCACTACCTTTATATTTGGCTGTGGAGTCATTTCTGCTACATGTAAGCTGTTGCAGCCTGCAATCCTCCCAGTGCTTTGGTCCGGGTAATCGGCTCAAACATGAAATAAACCTGTCTTGAGGCGTTTGACTCACACACACACGGCACACAGCATCTCCCTGACCTCATTATGAAAAGGTTTCAAAGAGCCTTCGACCCGCAGACTCCTCAGTTTTTTCTCCAAACTGAGGCTCATGAGGTCATGCTGCGTGGATCTCCAGGGCACAGTAACTGTTTGATGCACAGATCCTGCTGTACCAGTGAAGGAAATGCTTTTTCCACAGGGGCAAACACACACCTAATAAAAGTTTACAGAGAAGTGAAACAGACTCTTCTGTATGGTTTGGGCTCATGAAAAATAATGACAAAACAACATTAAGTTCTGTTCATTGAGGTTGTTTTTATGTTCCCACAAGGATAAAAGTTTTGATGTTGTCACACGTGTAACATATGTTACATCTGGAATTACATTACTTATTTATATTATATTAATAAATAGACATTTACTTTCTTAAAAATTCACCTTGAAACAAATGTATGTTTGGTTATTATTGGGGACCAAATTGAATACAAAATGTCTGAATATCACACAAAAAAATCAACATGCGCCCTCTGTTGGCCAATACAAAAACATGGGTGGGATGAAAGTTTAATTTAAATTTAAAATGCATCACATCCAGGGACTGACCTGCTCATCAGGTGCAATCAGAAAAGAGTACAGGATGTCTCAGAGGAAGACATGAGCCTCTGGAGCAATCTGCTCAGCTCAGATCATTTTTGTGCTTGAATAGAACTTAAAGTGGAGGATGCTGCTGCCTGACTCACATCATTTTGCAGATTGTGCAGGGTGAGGACATTTTCTGTTAAGTGTGTGGACCTTTAGCTGAAATGACATGCCAATGCCAAATGCCAAACCAAGCTGGGACACATCAGGGCCCCAGACACTTTTTACTCCAACTGTGAAGTGCAAGAAGCAAAATGTTTGACACCAATTATTCCAAGCTGTTAGCTGATAGTGCAGCAGACACAGTTTACCTAGACACTTGGCAAGAAAATCACACATGATGGAGGGGTCAAAAGCCTTCAGGTTTCCTTGGTACTGAGCAAGTATTAAAAATAGATGTAGAAAAAGCTCTGTTTGCATGAGGCTCAGAAAAGCATGACCAGAAAGTTAATTACATGATAGAAGTGCTTGCATGAACAGATTTGCATTCAGTGAGTAAACAGTGATCTGACACTCCTACAATGACCACAGGGCTACACAGGTTACTTCATTCTGACCTGCGGCGGCTGAAATGAGCAAATTCATGTCTCCGTTTAAATCTAGCAAGTATTCATGAGCAAACAGCTCGTAGTTAAAACCACAAATATGTTTACAAGACAGAAGCAATGGCAGAATCAGCAGGCATGCTGTCGTTCACTCTCAGCCCTCTGCTATCTAATTTGTCTCAGTCCTCTTTGATCATGTCCCTGCACCATCTCAGCTGATGAAAAACAATTGTCTATATTCCTATTCTGCCTCAACTATTCCCTCGTCCTCTCCTCAGCTTTCCGATGGGAGCCCAGTTGGCTGCGCTCTAGGCTGGTGAGGGATGTGAACGCAGAAAATTAACAAACACGCCAAAGCCAGTAATTGCTAAATTGCAACAAATGGACCCCATGTGAACCAGGCAAATAAACTCAGAAATCAACAAAGCCTATCCAGACCCAGTTTATCTAAATTCCAATAGTATGCTCAGTAATGGAAAAACACTGTACAAATGCCATTTCAAATAGACCCCAATGTAATCCCCAGCCCACCGGGGTCCATTGAATCAATGCTACAGACATAAGCATAGAGGAGGAACAGTCTGCAAATGGAAGAGGAGTTCTGAGTCAGCTCACAGGAGATTAAAAAGTAGAGGTGGATGAATAATGGAGGAGGAGAATGGTGGGAAAATTGCAGAATGTGGCAAATCATCAATAACGCCTCCTGCGAATAATTCTGAAAGAAAAAGACTTCTGCTGAAAAACTGTCTGTGCCCACTAAAATGAAATTGTTCTTAATTAGTTTTTGCTGTGCATTGCCTCACTCTCCGGATGAACGCTCGTTATTTGAGCTTTAGATTACCTGCAGTCCTGAAATCTCCAGCTGAAATCCCCCATTATGCAAGTGTGAGTAAAATAACTGACAGCTTTCCACTGATTAGCTGTGAAGTTGGGGAGTTAGAGGAAGTGTAGCTGGTGTTTTGGTGGAGCTCTAACCCGGAGCTGCAAGCTGACACTGACAGCGTCACGAGAAGAGTCGATTCAGTGAGACAAACACGAACCAACACAGATTCATATTTAATCAATCAATGTTGCACAGAGCAACACGCTGGCAGCAGCTTGTGAAAAGCCCAGCAGTGCCTGTGCCCTTAAGCAGCAGCTAACAGCCAGCTCCTTGTCTGAACATAATCACGTATCATTACTTCTCCAATCACTGAAGCAAAACAACACTCCTGAACTATTTCATGTCTTGTTTCTGTGGTGCTCATGGGGGCTGTGAGCTCTTTATTTTGGCCTTGTTAGCAAACAAGACTGAGACAGACAGTGACAGATATTCAAATACATGCAGAATTATGTAAAAACTCTTTGGGCAAAGTCTTTTTCTGATTGGTTTTCGCTCATTATCTGTCAGTGTTGTCCCCCATTAACATTGTCTCCCAGGGTTTGTTGACAGATCATTTTCTAGTTTTCTCACATGAGCAGCTCTGAAGAAAAAAAAAAAGATCTAAGTTTTTATTGTTAAGAGTGAATTCTCTGTGGACTAACTTTAGAGCATCTTCCCCTTAGTTGTGCTTCATTTTCACTGTGACAAAGCCTACACAGAATTTGACTAATAAATCAAACAAGAGAACTAGGTTATGGTATTTAGGCCTGTACATTATAAGAAAACTCTGATACTGCTCTGTTGTCTGTAGAGTAAATATGAAGCTACAGCCAGGAGACATTTGGCTTTGTTTAGTAGAAAGCTACACTATGCCAACAAAGAAACAGTCATAACACTCATTTAAGAGTGAATTATGTGACTTATTCATTATTTTTAGAGTATGTTAATGTTTTCACTGTTTCATACAGAGGATTTCGCTAATAAATCAAATAACTACTCTATTTATTCATCCATTTTACTAACAGATTTTTCTCTTAAGGGTCTCGGAGTCCTGGAGCCTATCCCAGCTGTCAGTGGGTGAGAGGCGGGGTACACCATGCACAGGTTATACTGTATTTATACATTTTTGGGAAATACTTTTATTTGCATTCTTTCCAAAAGTTAGATGAGAAAATGAATACCACTCTTATACTGTATGTACTGTTCAGTATGAGGCTAATATCTCCTACAGTCAGTTAGCTTAGCTGAGCGTGAGTCAGCCTTACTCTGTCCAAGAGTAGCAAAATCATCTTGCAATCAGCTGTACTGCTCACTTATAAACATGTTATATATTTTTTGTTTGCTCCATTCAAAAACTAAAGTGTAAATAAAGTTTACAGCGTGTAACCTTGAGCATGTGCTGGAACATTACTGTATATTTGTATTCAGGAAGAATATGCCCGGAATGATGGTTTTAGTTAGCTTTAAAAAAAACTAAAAACATGTATGAAAGAAAGAAATATACAACATACATTAAAAATAAGCCAAAACATGCATTTGTGTCTAGCAAAATTGTAAAATACTACAGACTCACAATGTTATGTGTGCACATGGATGATTGTTATACACACACACACAGCACTAGGCTGGACAGAATCTATAATTCACAAGTAGTTTGCAGTGGACAGTCAGGCTTTGTGGAGATGTTCTGTCAACTCCTCTTGTCAGCTTAACACTGCTGTCCCACAGAGATAGTTTTTTATTCCCTCCACCTCATCCTTGGCTCTTCACGTCTCCTCTCCATGCTCTGTAAAATATGTATTTTTCCCCCTGAGCCTGAGAACTGATTTCTCATCTGCAGCAGGATGGGAGGACTCTCCAGAGCAGCAATTCTTTATTCTACCTGTCGCTGCAACAACTCAAGCACACAATCCCAGTCGAGCCAGAAACAGTAAAGCTTGGGATTTGACTTCCAGTTCATCATGTCGACGAGGGTGAAAGGTTGCAGTGGAACAACACCTAAAGAGCAGATGAGCTTGAAGGCTGCATGGGGGCCTTTTTTCAGTCAAAGAGATATAATCAGATTCTGTTTAACCTCACAGAAGGAAGCAAATATAACAGGTCTAACAGTGACACTCCTCATCAGTAAAAGCAGTGTACTAGTAGGCTTGTCTGAATTTTTCAAAATAACAAGAAGACCTAACATGGCAGTTATATTGCACAGCTTTATCCACTAATAGGTTAAAATTCTTCCCTGCTCTGTGTATTTTACTCAGAGACTGAGGGAATTCAAGGACTGGTACAAAGCTGAATTTGCAAGCAGATTTGTAAATTTTGTCCTAAGCGCTCTCTTAGGAGCCTCTTAAAAACACACAAACACACTATGAGGGATTTTTAACAAATAAGAGGAACTTAGTAGCTGCAGCTTATTTCTGCACTGTTACATACAGAAATTGGCTGCACTGTGACATTATATCTGCTCTGATGCTGCCAAGACGGTTGCTGTCTGTCCTTTTTTTTGTCTTAGTTTGAATATATCTGGTTAAAGAGAGCTGTCCATCACTGGTTTCAGTAGTGGAGGCTGACCCAAGCCTGCTGGGAACTGAACTGTAGTTAATTAGTGCACAAAGCCTGGGGGACAAAAGGATCTTCGGGGGTGGAGGTGATGGAGGAGTTGCTTAGAAGCAGGGGAGTGTGTGGGTGAAGATGTGGGCAAGGGGGATAAAGCAGGGATCTTGAGTTTGTAGCACAGAAGGACTTTTGGGGGGGAACTTTGTATGTGTGTGTTCCTGTGTGAGGGGAGGGAAGTGGGGACTGAAGCAGTGGGAGTCGGGGGGCACACAGACAGTTGAATTAGCAGTGTGAAGGGGAGCCTTGTCCCTAAGCTGAGAACTACTACCAGCCAGAACACACAGCGTCTCGGCTGGAGCCCGCCGAGGGACAAAAGACCGGGTGGGTCGGGTGGAAAGGGACCTAAAAGGAGAGACTGTGAAACAGAGACTGCAAAAGGTCAAAGTATGACATGAACTAATAAGGGCAGGCAGTCTGTCAAGACACTGCAGTGAAGATTTCCCTTTGATGAGTATTAAACAGTATATTTTTCATAACCCCTCCTTCCCTTACCTGTGAGAAATTTACCATATTCCTTAATTATGTCTATGGGGCTTCAATGTGTGTTGGCTTTTCATTGTCTTTATTTGTCAACATGCAGACTTTTATTGTGAAATTCGATCAAATAATCCTGAAATAGTTGTCTTGCTGCATTAGTATGAGTTTATAAGACAGTAAAAATGTGTGGATTTGCTCTTATTAAGGCATCAGCGGCAACTCAAATCACAGATGGGTATTGCGCAGTATCAGCCTCAAACACCACTCAATAACCCGTGAGAGGCGCTGTCTATCTATTGTTAAAACCTCATATTGACGCCAAATCGCGCTCCGTCCATTGTAAACCACAGCTGAAAGGCTTTGGCGGCGGCGAGCGCAGCGTCCAGCCCGGTGTTACCTGCTGCCAGGACGGACAAACACTGCGGGCTTGTGGCCGCTTCAGTCTGCTGGCCAACCAGCCAACCAGCCAACCAACCAAGCAGCCTCGTCCTCTTCGTTGTTTTCCTCCCACCTCCTCACCCTCTCATCCACCCGCGCCCCCCGCTGCTGCGTCAAAACGAAGAGAAACATGCAGGAGAAAGCCGGAAGTTTGGTTGTTTCTATTCCAAAATAAAAGTGATTTTGTTTTCTTTTGTGAGTAATATTGTTTTCTGAATACATTTGTAGTGAATTACATAGACGACAGACCTCATCACCCTGGTCTGTGATGTCAAAACATACGTATCATGATGACGATGACGAACAGCTGTGATGACATCATTGGTAGAGATGATGTCATCAGTCTGCAGAAAACTGATGTTTTCTCCAGGTTGTGACTCACTGTGCCCTTTAATGAATATTTCTGAGGTGGAAAAAGGAACTAATTTTCACATACTAAGTAGGTTATTAGTATCTGAAGTATCCATCCATCCATTTTCTTAACCGCTTGTCCTTGTAAGGGTCCCGGGGGGTGCTGGAGCCTATCCCAGCTGTCATCGGGCAAGAGGCGGGGTACACCCTGGACAGGTCGCCAATCCATCGCAGGTATCTGAAGTATATGAGATCTAAAATAAATAAATCTACACATTTATTCATCTACTGTGTCTTTTTGTTGATGTATTTTAACCTAAATGTGTTGTTACCAGGGTGAAGCAACATTACAGTAAAATTGTAATCAGAGGTGTATAAAGTACACAAACTCAATACTTGCGTAAAGGTTCAAGTATTTGCCCAGAAAAATACTCCACTACAACTAGAAGTACCCTTTAATTTTTTCTACTCAAGTAAAAGTACTAAAGTACAACCTCTAAATGTTACTTAAAGTACAAAAATAAATGTTATCCACTAATAAAACAGTGTATTTTAAACAATGTAGAATTTGATGCTGGTGATATCATACATAGTCCAGATTTTTGGTCAAATTCTCAAAGGTGAAAATTATGACTAAAATGTGTTATCTAAAGACTTGTGGAATAAAAACAGCAGTCGTAAAGGTGGAGCTGATTTTAATCACCTTATATAGTGACAGGAGGTTAATCCATTACATCCATACATCAGCATTTTATTAATATAAAATCATTTTTATAAGAATCTAATCCTGCAAGGAGTTACTAGTAACTAATGATGTTAAAAAAGTATTGGAATAAAAGTACAAAATTATCCTCTGAAGCACAGAAACAGAAGCACAAGAACTGATGGTTTGTATAGATGAGTTTTTAAATGAAGTATAGAAAAACAAAAATAAGAAATTATTGCGCACTACTTTATATATCAAACGTAAATAGTATCCTTAGTGTGTTAAGACAGAACTGTCACAAAGTAAGTGAGTAACACTTAAGGGGCTGTTAATTAACTTGTTAATTTTACATGCATGCTGCAGTAACAGGCATAACAAAACTATTATTTTGAAAATCTCGGCAGGAAGTTTGACGTTCATTGTGTCCGCCTTGGTGCTGCCTGAGCCAGCAGCCGCTTCTGTGTCTCTGTCCCAGCGGTGCCATTCCGACGCACATCTCTCGCAGATGAGCAACAGCTACGCGGAGTTGGTGAAAGTGGACTACAAAGATTTGTCTGCGGGCACTGACCCCGTCACTCCCGGGTTTCCATCCTGTGCTCAGGGAGGGCAGCAGCCGAGAGATGCGCCCCTGGACAGAGGTTCGGCGTCGGTAAAGTCAGATAAAGAGAATGAGACTGAGAAAGGGCGCAGTGTAGCGCTGCAGCTCCGGAGGGATAACGGGACCTTATTGAAGACAAAATAAAGACACGTTTGGTTATTTTTTGGAGGATTTCTGATAGAATGGGGCGGCGAGAGACCCCAACACTGCTGAAGACATGAGAACTGGGAGAGGAACAAAAAGCTCGGCTGTGTTGCGCTGTGTTTGAGTCTCCATCCATCCGAAGGGTTCAGTCTACACACCTTTATTCATGTTGCAAAAGCCTGTTTTATGACAATGGATTACTTGCTGTGGGTGTGCAGCCTCATTGTCCCCGTGGTGCTGGCTGTCGAAGGTATGTGGTTTTATATTTAATGATTTTATAATTACTTTTGTCTCCCGCGGATGAACAATGGACTGTTTGGATGCATTCTGATTTTCTAATAAACAAGAAAAAAAATTGCATATATGTATAGGGATAATAACAATATGAGAATTTAAATCATACTAAGGTCTGTTTAAATACTAAATCATTCCTATGCTATTTCTTTATATTGAAATTAGATGTGTAGGCAAGACTCTGTTCGTGTTTTGCTTAATTACAGTTGTTAATTTAATGCCCTGTTAATAGGCTATTCCGCTGAGTATCAATTTGCTCTCCTGATTGTAATCCATGTACACATGTACGAGCACGCCCCGCTCCCTCTGCGTGTGGCGGTGTGTTCGGCGTGTGAGTGAGATGACATCCCAGTGTTTCCATTGCGGCTGAAGGACTGCCCTGTTGCTATTGTCCCTGTTGTTGTCACACCCACAGGCTGAGTGAGAATGCCCACCTGCCCCACCTTTTCTCCCCACGGCACCGGGGAGGTTTTACACCACAGAGACAGTCCAGAGGGGTGTCTCTCCTCTTACTCTCACTGTAACATAGAAATACACTGACTCGTCACATTATGCATGTCAAAGCACCAATCAGTGCTGGGGCTGCTTAAACACAGACCAGAGCGGATCTATCCCAGCTCCTGAAGCACCACTGGGACTCCTGTGTGAAACATATTTGATGACAAGTGTGAATTAATTATAGGTCAGTGGCTTAACAAGTATATGCTGCAGCCCCTGAAGCTATTTCCATCACTGAGGGAGCGTTGCTCCAGGGAGAAGCCCACCCTTCTCTCTTCCACCCAGCAGCTCCTCTTAGAGCTGTAGCTACAGTTCTCTGCCTTGCCTCCTTCTTTCCTTCCTCTGTACAATCTGCCTCTCCTGGACCGTGGCCAGCCTGATCCCTCATCAATTCTGGTGTCAGCAAGTAAATCAATGCAGTGGCTGCAGCCCTCCAAGTCCCCGTGGGCTCTCACAGCAAGCTGATCAGCCCCATTTCCCCAAGCCGACCACTAACGGTTACTCAAAGCTCAGGGGTTAACTAGTGTTTGTCCTCTGAGGATAAACATGAAGGGCACATTATCGCATGAGTTTAAATGAGGAGGTGAGGCCTTTTTTTCAGCAAGTTCCTTGCAATTACTTAGCTGCTTCGTCAGTGAATTTCAACACATGGCTTGAATCTGGAATTTGCTATTTGAGATTGGCAAGTGTTTGCGCATGGATGATGGGAGCTGGACTGCAACTTGAAGTGTGTGCTTATTTACAAAAGATACAGCGATGACTTATCTCCAGTTCGCACCAACAGACTGCAGTAAAAGCCTCAGCAACTGTGACATTTTTATGTTGTAATACACCATTTACAGTCTGTGTTTACTGTACTCTTCTTTTAAAAGCTCATAAACTAGATGGATGACCACTCAGAAAGCATTTTATCAAATAGTCTACAGGATGTGTTTTCATGACTGAAGAAAAAACAAGTTTTCGTGTGTTTTTCACATTACAAGAGAGCTTCATTTACATTTTCCTGCTTTCTTTACGTCAGAATATCAACGAGAGCAGTTACATATTGACCTGTAAAAGCAGATGCAGGCAGCCCGAAAGAGAGATTGAATTAGGTCAGCTCGACTTGTTCAAAAACTGCTCATCAAGCATCAAACTGAGCATCACACTCAACTGTTATCACTGATTCTATAGAGAGAAGCCCCTGCTTTGAATGAGCTCAGAAGTCACAGCTTTGAGCCAGGATATAAGTTTTTTTTTTTATACCTATATATCGCCACACATTTGATCATCTTCCAATCACTGACAATGTTTGATTGTTAATATTTCATATGTTTGCTTGTTGGCAGCGAGTGTCAGTGTAGTACAAGGCGAGGCCTCCCTTTCATGATGCATCCGCTCCCACAAAGTGAATAAAACATTAGCATGTGTGAGCTCCCAAAGCGCTCTCAGAATGCAGAGTTGTGTGGCATTTTGGCTCCGGCAGGCGATCAAAAAAAACCGGTAAATGCCACGGGTGGTGATGCTCTAAAGTTCCCACTGCAGCATTGTTTTCTTTACCCCAGGGGCAGAATGACTCCACCGCTGCTGTAGTTTTATGAGAGAGGGGGAGATTTCTGGATTTGAGTTATAGCAGTGAGACGATCTCAAAGGCGTTGTAAATTTAACAGGAAAGGGGGAGAACCCTGGAACAAATGGGATCTTTTTCAATCTTAACTGGTTTCTGGGATTTAGTGAGTTGACGATACCACTCTTTGGTGACGAGAGCTGTAGATGGACGGAAACCTTTACACAGATACACATGAATGCTTCAGCGGGGTGAAATCCTAATTCCACTGGGGCTTGAACCCCAGCTCTTACACATGTAGGACGGATCCCCCTGCTGCCCGTCTTTGTGCATTGTGTGAACTAAACCCTGTTTAAAGGAGCATCGTCTCAGACCTGCGGTAAGCTGAGGCTGAATGATTCTGTTTCTGTTGCCTGTGGGCACCGACAGAGAAGAGAGATGGGGCGATGCACCGCATCGGACGCCCAGGAGACGAGTGGATCCGTGGATCAGCAGAGTGTAGTCCAGGAGTACTCACTCAGCTGTGTGCCACTGAGGGCTGAGTGTAGCCAAGCAAAGACAACAGGAGCTGATTTCACTGATTAGTTCCTCCTCTCTGGCTCAAGCCATGCTAATCAGTAAAACAACCTTGTTCACAATTGTATATTTGGGCTCAACAACTGAAGTTGTAATTCGCTGTCACTCATGTCCTTGCACACACAAACATACGACCAGGATGTAACAGGGCTTCCTTTTATATTTAAAGCCTGCCAGTAAATGTACATTTTCTTTCCGCATAAATATAACTTATTTAAATATCACCCAGAGGTAAATGTGATTTCCATTGTCAACAGAGAGAGGCAGCCACTTTTACCTTTTTAAGTTTAGTGATTTCTACTTTTTTCAAGCACTATTCATCTGTTAATTCCAACCTTCCAGGCCACTTTTCATTTTTTTAAATGCTGTTACCTGCACATAAAAGAATTATGTTTAAAGCTACAACTCTCATGCTTAACTAAAACATCCTCTTGCTCACCATTAAGAATTAATAAAATGACTATGAACGATTAATTACTGCTTAATGGAGCATTACTTAATGATTGTTAATTAAATGCAACTTCATGCACTAATTTATCTGTCACCAAAATAGCTAGAATCTAGTTACACAGAAAAGGGCTTTATCTATTGTCATAGTAAGCAAACATCTGCTTTTTCCTACGACCCAAGACTCACTGATGGTAATTGATCATGTATTAGAGACTTGATCATTCCTTAATCGTAAGTAACAGGAATTCATGATGCACCCTGCATTAATCACGCATTAAATCACCATGAATCAGGATGTTCTGTAGTTTTACATCACTTAAAGGAAAATCTCAGCATTTGGGGAAATGCATTTATTTTCTTGCTGGCTATTGTGTCTGTTAACTATAAAATGAAGGTAGAGTTAGCTTAGCATGAAGATGGAAATCAGTGTGAAACAGCTAACCTGCGGGGGAGCAAAATGCACCTACCAGCACTTCTACAGACTGATTACATGTACTGATCTGTTAATTTATACATAAATGAGAGAAAAAATGACACATCATCATTTTACAGGTGGTGTCATGCTACTCTAACTCTTGGTTGCAACCAGTTTCCAGACATATTTGTCTGCTACAGTTATTACTGTCAGTCTATATAATCTACTTTAACCTAGCACAAAGGCTGGAAACAGGGAAGACGGTGGCTTGGCATTGTCTAAACGTAAGACACTACCAGCAGGATCATCTTATTTTTACACTTGGAGTAAATAGGGAAAAATGATTTTAATGAGTGTTTGTAAAGCTGTAGCTGATTGTGTTGACCTTAGACTGAACCAGACTAGCTGTCTACCTGTGGTTTCAGTCATCTGTATGTTATGCTATGTTAAGTTAACTTTACATTTACTGTACAGACACGTGCTTGGTATCAATCTGCTTGTTTTTGTTTAACTCAGAACAAGAAAGTGAATAAGGAATTTTTCAAAATGTTTAACTGTTCCTTTAAAGATGTGCTTCATGGCCTTGTTACAAATTGCTACCAAATTTATGAACAACCTCTGCTAAAGCAGGGCCATGTTCAACCCAACTTGCCATTATAGTGAAGGGGAACATTAAATAAATTCTCAAACACGATTTGTCAACTCCTGTTTCCACTGAGCGAAGCTTATTTTTAAAGAGAACTAAGAACCAGGAACCAGTCTGCAGCATCTTCTTTTGGTTTTGTCTATATCTGCAGTTTGTGTGTGACCACATGAGGAACTGAAATAATGTGGTTCTAACACAAACAGTGCTTATTTGCAAGCTCTAGTTACAATGAATCGTGACTCTCCATAGCACACAAACGCCACAGATGTAATCTATCGTGTTGGATGTACAGATCACTGTTAATTTCCTTCTGTTGTCCTCTAAAAAGAATAAAAGCCATTGCGGTTTTCCTAATGAATACACAGTACAGACTGTAAACACCGCCCATATCTCTAGTTCAGCAGTTACAGATGGACCATTGATCTACTCACTCAATCACACAACTTCAAGGACACAATGGACTGCAGTGTATTTGCAGTGTACTGCAACTACACTGTCTACAGTCTTTAAAGCCAATATCAACCAACATTATAATGAAGTTCCACTGTTGTTGTAGCAGGACATCCCATTTGTTTACTGTCTCACGCCCTCCTTTAACACTGTTATGAATGACTTGTGAGCAAATGGTGCACAGCAGGCATCGTGTCATCGAGTCTCCATGAAGAAAGTGTAATTATGTGCTACCAGCAACAGTACAATGGGAGCAACCACAGCTGTGTATTGACAGAGGGTTTGGTTGTTCTGTGTGGTAATGAACTCGCTAGACCACCTCTCAGGTAACAACTGACTGACATCCTGACACAACAATGCTCATTGATCCTGCTGTTTATTCTCTGCTTCTCCTCCGATTGTCTGCGCTCGCTCGCGCCTCCTCGCAAACTCGTAAAACAGCTGGGTGAAGAAAACAAACCCTCAGATCACCTGTTAACTTAAGAGTTGACAAATGCCAGTCGAAAGGCATCAACATTGTTTATGGCACTGCCACGTTTTTGGGTGAAATCCTCCTCCCCCCTCCCAAATGCAATGTATATTTAATTTCCTTGTGCTTATGTGACCTCTCTGAACCGGTGAGCGTTAATGGAATATTCCTCACTGAAGGCATCTTGGAGGACGCTTTGTTCTTATTTCCACAAATGAGTATTGAAAAAAGTGCATTTGCGAGTGCCAAACACACAAAGAGAAAGCCTTAATTAGGCGGCATCAGAGATATGCCATGATTGTCAGTGCTTTCAAAATGTGAGTGCATGTGGGCGGAGGTTATAAAATAGAAGGAGAGGAAGTTTTACCTGCATCCTTTGTCGAGCAGAGGCAACTTGTGTGTGTGGTCTTTACTGTTGTGCAATGGTTATTTTTTTTCTCCTCACACCATTTAATTCACCTTCCTCCCACTCTAAATTTGCAGAAACTCTTATGGACAGTCGGTGGGCAACCACAGAGCTGGCTTGGACCACGTTCCCAGAGAGTGGGGTGAGTTGGTGTGTTTGTGTTTAGTTTATTTTGTGTTCCCTCCTTTTCCTTTAACGACATTTGTTCCATTTGCTTGTTAATAAAGCCCAGTTTGCCTTGAACAGCACACCTCCTACTGTTTTATATCTTTGTTTTTGCAGTGTATGTTTGCTTTCTTGGATTGTAAAAAGCAAATGAGAAACACACAATTTGACATTGTGTGGAAAAAATAATTGATTTTCAGTATTTAGACAATGTGCAAAGCTTGATAAACTGCACAGAATTTGTGCATATTGCACTTTAAAGCAATGAGCAGACGCACAGATACACAAAACTCCCCACAGCGTGTAAGGACTATTAGGTAGACTACCTACCTTACACATCTCCCCAGGATAGAGACCCTGATAATTGAAAGCATGTGTGTGTATCTTTTATAATATGTGCCCAAGAGCACATTACAGGCTGAAATTAAGGTTTTTAGTTGATACCCCCTATAGGAATGTTGAGAAAATAAAACAACATGAATTTGACCCCAGGGCTAACAGCCTGACAGACCTCCCCCACTCCCGGCCAGTGTAATTTGTCTTCACTACGTGAGCGCAAAGTCAGTCAATGGAAATGGTGGGTTTCCATGGAAACGGTCTTCGTCAGCCCCAGCTCTTTCCTTTGCCCACAAGGGCCAGCTCTGAATGTCCTAGCCTTCATGAAGTCATATGTCAGGACTGGCGAGGCAGCCCCTCTCCTCACTCCTGACAAGCCCATACGTTCGGGGGCCAGCAATTATCATATTTGTCAGATAGTGCATCAACGTGTTGCTGGTGATTTACGACATCTAATGCTGACTCTTGGGCTCATCGCTTGGGAATAAATTGCACAGGAGCGCAGAGACGTGAGATGAGTTATGCATTATTTTCTTCCAGTTGAAATAATCAATTTGTGGGAAGCTCATTTGTTATGGAAACGAAGCAAAAAAAGATTGACTTATCACAAGGTTATTTCCTAATGGACTAAAATTCATTGACTAATGAAGCCATTTGTCATTTCTAATGTTAGTTACCACATACAAAGACCAGTGTTGTCAACACATGAAGCCATACATTGACATGGGTCAGACGTTTTAAATATTAACAGACAGGAGTCAGTTAGTGATGATGCACACGATGTCAGAAGGCATCAGTCCACCTGGTAAATTAACCACAACAGATGTAAATGTCTGCCCTCAGGCTGTATGTGTAGGCATGGGAGGATATATAGGCCTATATAATATATTCTGCATAAGCTGAAGTGCTCAGGAGTGCTGCTACAGTGCAGTCATACTGACAGGATTGCATTTAGATGGCCACTTTAATAATAAAACTCAGTGTTTGCTTTATAGATATATGGGGAATGTTTCCATTTAAAATGTGCAGTTTCATACTCCCATCTCTGTTAGTACAGATAACAAATCTATGTCTTATAGCCACCTCTTGAAGCTGTTTCAATTGCATGGCATCAGTTATAAGTAGATATGAGCACACCTCGTAGGTGTGTCTGCAGTTTGTTTAATAGCAACTGTAGGGAGTCCTAACCAACACATTCGTAATGATTCTGGTGACAAAACAACTTCAGTTTACCAAACTGCAACATGTGATCAGCGTCTCAGCTGTTAGTCAAAGGCATAATGCGTGAAATGTGTTTTAATGGGAAAAATGTTTACTATTAATAGTCCATAATGATTGGAATTTTCAGAATGATTCAGGCAATTAGAAGCATTTTAGCTGCAAATTATTCCTTGTAGGCCACATGTACGTACACAACATATTGAGGGAATGTGTGTGTGTTTGTTGAATTTTTGTATTCAGTTTACATCAGAAGTCAGTTGACTGTTTTTAATGCCCTCTATGCTTCAATGGCTTGCATTGGGATGCACTGCATTTAACAGTACTCAATATTAGTCAAGAACTTTTAATTAAAAACATATTCTGCTGTAGCTTACTTGCTGCCAAATAAGAAATAAAAATCCTGTCATATTAAGAAAAGACATTAGATAATAAATTCAATTTAGTCTCATTTTATTTTTAAATGCGTTCTGTTCTTCTTTCCCAGTTGTTTTATATCAGTCATCTGTCCCTTCTACCATCTCTTGCTTTGTCACAGTGTCTCTTTACATTACATTTCATTGCTTTGCTGACGACCTACAAATTTATTTGCCGTTAAGATTAGGCACAGGATCATTTAGTACCCTAATGGACTGCCTTAATGACATTAAACAGTGGATGTCCATTAATTTTCTTAAGTTAAATGACAAAAAAAAATTGTCATTTTTGGTGACCCCGCTATTCTAAATGGAGTGGATAGTGCTCTGGGCCCATTATCCTTGTACTGCCAATCACATGTTAAAAACCTTGGAGTGTTTTTTGATAGTTCCTTTAAATTTCATAAGTAGGTGAGTGCAGTTGTCCAGTTAAGTTTCTTTCACCTTAGACAGTTAGCCAAGGTAATGCCATACCTTCCAGCTAACGTTTTTGAACAGGTTATTCACCTGGCCTGGTCCAGTCCTCTTTATATTGTCTCCAACTTGTTCAAAATGCAGCCGCTCGGCTGCTGACTGGTACTAAGCGGCTAGAACATATAACTCCGGTGCTAGCCTCTCTCCACTGGCTTCCTGTTAAATACAGGATCCAGTTTAAAATCCTGGTCTTTGTTTTTAAATCTCTTAATGGTCTAGCTCCTTCTTATCTTTCTGAGCTGTTGTCTATGCATGCTCCAGCCAGAACCATGAGATCCAGCACTCAGCTCATTTTATCCACTCCAAGAACAAAGTTAAAAACCCGAGGGGACAGAGCATTTTCTGTGGCAGGTCCCAGACTTCGGAACAGTTTGCCTCTGAATATTAGATCTGCACAAACTCTAGAGCATTTTAAATCCTTATTAAAAACGCATTTTTATGGACTGGCTTTTAGCAAAGGTTGACCTGGATGTCTTATTTTCTCTTAACTGTTTTATTTTCTCTTAACTGTTTTGCTGTATTGTATTTTTATTGTATTTATATTGTGTGGTTCATTTGGTTTTTATCATTTATTGTCTGCTTGTACAGCACTTTGGGCAGTAAATGTGCTATATAAATAAATTTGACCTTGACCTTGACCTCTCTGTTATTTCCACAGTGGGAGGAGGTTAGTGGCTATGATGACTCCATGAGCCCAATCAGAACCTACCAGGTGTGTAATGTCCGACAGCCCAACCAGAACAACTGGCTGAGGACGGACTTTATTCCCCGCAAGGGCGTGCTGCGTGTTTACGTAGAGCTCAAGTTCTCTGTCCGTGACTGCGCCAGCATTCCCAACATCCCCGGCTCCTGCAAAGAAACCTTTAATCTCTTTTACTACGAGTCAGATGGGGACACAGCTACAGACACCAGTCCTCTGTGGAGAGAGAATCCCTATGTGAAGGTGGACACTATTGCCCCAGATGAGAGTTTCTCTCTGCTGGAGGCAGGCAGGATCAACACCAAAGTGCGCAGCTTTGGCCCCCTCTCCAAGGCAGGCTTCTACCTGGCTTTCCAGGACCTGGGCGCCTGCATGTCTCTCATTTCAGTCAGGGTTTTCTTCAAGAAGTGCTCCACTACCATCGCCAATTTTGCTGTCTTCCCTGAGACTGCCACGGGGGCAGAAGCTACTTCCTTAGTGATTGCTCCAGGGGCTTGTGTGACCAACGCTATGGAGGTGTCTGTCCCTCTAAAGCTGTACTGCAACGGGGATGGTGAGTGGATGGTTCCTGTGGGCTCGTGCACCTGCGTCGCTGGCTTTGAACCTTCTGCAGATGGCACTCAGTGCCAGGGTATGTGTATTTAACAGACATTTGGACTTTTATTTAACCAAACCTCCTTTATATGCTCAGAGCAAGCCACCTCAGTCTGTGCCCTCTTCTCTGCATTTATTGTGTGGCTCCTGAAAGGGGGTGAAGGAGGGTGGAGGAGAGTATGAATTAATGAGGTGTTGCAGAGAGGAGCAGCATACAAATATTGTGTGAGCAGGACAGAAGGGAGAGAAAGATAGCGAGAAGGCAGAAAATAAAGAGCCAATAGATTTTCAGGGGGAAAATGCAGATAATAAAAAGGAAAGGCGTTCAAGTCCGGAGAAGAGAGATATTAACAGAGAAAGAAAGATAGTGTGAGTTACAGTAAGAGGTGTGAATCACCAAAGATGGGATGGAAACAGCAGCCAAAAGAAGAAGAATGAAATGGGAGGGGGGGGCTGCAAGAAGTCAAAGACAGACAAGCGAAGCCTCCTCTCACCTGAGTGTGAGAAATAGTGTCTAACACGCGCTGGAGAGCTCATTCGTTGCCATTTGGCGGCTCAAGGTTAAAAGCTCGCTGCCAATGCCTGATAAAAAGCTCTCTAGGGCTTCAGCCAGCGGTTGCGATGAGGAAGTGTAATTTCCTCCACGGCCTCCCGTTAGTTAATCTACAGGCGGCCACACTCATTAACACCATTCAGACCAACGTGAGCCAACACTGCCACGCTAACATTAATCACTCAGACATTTCATTTCTTACCTCAGTCTCGTAGCTCGCTCGCAGCCAAACACCGCATGAGATGGAGAGAGGGCGAAGAAGAGGAGGAAATAAGAAGAGACAATGGAGGAAAAGAGGGAGACATTAGTGTATCAAAAGCAGGAGAATCCTTGTATCCGCCAAAAAGGTTAATGGATTGAAGGAAAACAGTGGGGTGATTCAGCAGCCTCTCGAAAAAAAGCAAGGAAAAACAAACAAATAAAAGAAAATGTCGACGCACAGTGAAATAGAAGACAAATAGATCAGAGAGTGTAGAGAGTAAAGGCCTCTGTGAATTATTAGAGGAAAAAAAGCACATTTTCATCTTATCTTTGTCTTTGGCTTTTTATTGCACGGTTTTAGAGCTACAATGCAGGGCCATTAGCCGCGCTGCTTTTCCTAAAAGTGCCATTGTTGGGAATTAGGGTGGAACTTGAGTTCAAACTGAAAGACCACTTAGCCTAACTAGTTAATCACACACTCTCTCTCTCTGGCTGTTTTTATGAGCCCACACGCTGACAGGACAGATGTTTGCCAGAGACCCCACTTTTTACACCATCGGTTAGGAATGTGGGAAACAGTAAAACGCGGGGCTCTGGAGGCTGATATATCCAGACCTTTTGCTGCTAATCCCCTTTATCTGAATCCTTCTTTAGTCTAGGCTTATGCTGGTTTATCCTTAAGACTCAATACCAGCCAACCTTCAGCATGACACACAATTCAAATTAATCGCTTGGACACATCGTCTGAGATTACTGCACTTTGTATATTTTTGTGATAACTATCCTCAGCTAATTTACGCCCAGTCTGATGTCCCTTCATTTGAATTGATTTATTAGCTTATTATGGAGCCTGTTGTGCATGCATGTGGACGCCTTGTTTGTATTCAGTGGTGTGGTTTGGAGAGCTGAGAATCGAAGAGACACTGATTGATGGGTTTAGGGTGTATCCCTTTTCTCAGAAGCATTCTCCAGCCCTGTTTGTCTGACAACAGCAATCTCCTGTCAGCAGTCTATCTTCATCTTTATCCTCCTTTTCCTCCTCTTCAACATGAAACTTTGCTGTCATCCTGACTCTCTTTTTGGAGAGATTAATGTCACCTGGTAGAGAGAGCGAAAATGAAAAAGCAGATGCAAATATATAGATAAGACTGTATGCTTAAGTGTTTACCATTTCTCATTTTCTCCATAAATACTGAGTTTCACAGGTACTTCAAAGGTACAATTTTTGTTCTGTGACAGATGTGACAGCCGCTTGTCTTTTAGATAAGTAACAGCAAAGCACAGTTTGGGTTTTTTGTTCTCACTGTCCCTTTTATTTTCTCTCCCACTCATCCAGCCTGCATCCCTGGGACTTTCAAATCCAAATTTGGGGAGGGATCCTGTGCTCTCTGCCCCTCCAACAGTCGCACCAGTGCACGAGGAGCCAATATTTGCCCCTGCCAGCATGGTTTCTACCGGGCTGACAGTGACCCCCCTGACTCTGCCTGCACCAGTAAGTCATCCTCCACTGCATAGACTGAAATAATCCACATATCTTCTTATGCTGAGTCTCAAGTCAGAGCCAGTTTCATCTATAATTTATTTTAAGAACCTTGGAAATTTCTTTTAAGAAATCAGCATATACAGTATACCTCGTATATGTCTATCCAACATTGTATTTACGTATTTGCTATGTTGTTCAGTCATAATAGTGGCCCCTGTTGGGGTTCAGTAGAGGAGTAATTCAGTTTAAACATATATATTTGTATTGTCATTTGATTAATCTACAATTAATTTACAAATTACAGTAAATGTGGTGTTATTTATTGTCATTTGTAACAATATCATTGAGCAGGCACTAAAAATAGTTTGTAACAATATTTCAGGCAGTTAACGAGCCGGGACGCCAGCGTTGATAGCCATTGCTTTTTTCTGTTGGTCCCACCTGTGGTGGCATCTTGAACAAAGTGCTTAAAAGACCACCTATTTGCTGTGAATATTGGCAGGATATTGGACCCAACTGATAAGTAACCATCATCCAATTTTTGAACGGACCCTTGGTTGGCCTAGCATGGTAGCTGTCACTTTCCCTGTTAAATAAAAACTCAGGGCCAAGTGTTGATCCTCCCAAGTGGTGAATGGACAAGCATCTTAAACCACAGTCCAATGCTGTCTGAGTTTGTTGAAAAAGGGGAAAAATCATCTTGCATTATGTTCACAAGCTTTACAGTGATACTTTGCAGATGGTAGTGATGGAAAGTGGCTTTGCCAGCTCTCAAATGTCAGTCAAACACTCAGATGCTGTTTCCACAAATACGTCAAAAACACTTTTGTCCTCTTTTGAATCAATACGTGAAACATCATTTTCTCTTCCAAAAAGTGTAGAAAATAAAAACTTTCAGTTGAGCTTCATGTCAAATCAGCACTCTGCAGCTGCATGTCAATAATTCACATGAATATGGGTTGGGTTGGATGGTAACTGGTGTGGTCTGGTGCTGACTGCAGCGTCCGTGCTTGTTCAGCATGCACAGTCCTCTGAGAGAAATCCCAGGCGTCGTGCTGATGGAGAGTGACATGTGTTGCCTTGACCATGTGAAATCACCCCCCGGGGCCTTTTGCCGTGTTAAATGACACACACGGCCCGCAACTGTCTCCCCGAGATTCTTGTCACAGGAACACTGTGGACTCTGACATTGACCACAGACAGGCGGGCAGGGACACAAGCACCACCTCCGTCTAAACATGCAAACACACACAAACACACAGGCCTGACAGTTCTGTCCCTGTGGTCTGTCAGAGCTTGTGCCAAGCAGCCTGTGCTTTGTGTTGGAAGTGGTGTGCTGCACAAGAGAGGCTCAGCAAGTCAATGGCCAGCAGCTTGGGCTCAGTGTGTGTTTTAGATGGGTGTCCAATTAGAAGAGCCTCCACTCTCAACTGTGACTGCCTAATTAGAAAAGACAGGGTGAGTAAAACGCAGCTCAGGGCTGGAGGGCTGAGGAGCTGAACGCAGCGGACAGGCAGTTTTGGCCGACAAGCGCTGATGGCCTGAGAGCCTTCCCTCCCCCCTTCTTCAAGATAGGTTAGACTTTCTGCCGCTGGAAGCTTAGAGGGAGAGCCCTTGTGTTCGTCTGCTGTAATAGGATGAAAAGCTCGTTCGCTGAACCAATCTTTGTTGCCTCCCTCTGCGGTTATCATACTTTATCCAGGTTTCAAACATTCTTCACTCAAAATGCAGCACTGCTTATTGAAACGAGGTGGCCTTAGGTTATACTGATACTAGAACATGAAATTCTATCAAGAGTGGATTAGTCAAGTTCCACGAGCACCAAGAGCGGTTATGCATAGGAGTGGATGTGGGCTACAATTGTAGAGCGGCACAGGATTGTGTATTTCTTTAAGGAACATTACTTAGTGATGAACATTGTTGTTCTGCTTGTGCGTAACAGCTTTTCCTTATCCGCTTGTTTATGAATATGTTGAATTATTTAAGCTCAGGAAGGATTTTTCCCTGTTGTTATGTTTTATTGTGTTTCCATGCCCTTTGCTCGATTCCAAGTATTTGATTGAGGCATGTGAAGCAACCTAACACATTTATTTGCAAAAGGATTTTATGAAAAAGAATAGGATTACACTCTTTGCATATATCTATACATACTACCTCTTGTTGCCTTCTTACAGAGATAGTAAAAGATTTTTTCACCATTCAAGGAGGATAATGTAAGCACTGCATAGGGAACATGACTAATGCCTCAGTTGTGTGTTTTTCTATTCTGCATGCCCACCTTCTTAAACACCTACATGTGTGTTTTTGTGCAGCTATTCCCTCTGCGCCTCGCAGTGTTATATCCAGCGTGAACGAGACCTCGCTATCCTTGGAGTGGGAGGAGCCCGAAGACACAGGCGGGAGGAGCGACCTGGTCTATAACGTGGTGTGTAAGAAATGCCTGCGAGACCGGAGCCCATGTACTCGCTGCGACGACAACGTTGACATCGCTCCTCGCAGGCTGGGGCTGAGGCAGAGGAAGGTGGTGGTGAGGAATCTGCAGGCTCACACGCGCTACAGCTTCGAGGTGCAAGCTGTTAATGGGGTTTCTGGGAAAAGCCCCACCTCACCCAGCTACTCCACAGTCAACATCACCACCAACCAAGCGGGTTAGTAAAAGAAGACCTGTCAATAACATCGCATGTGTCCACAAACGGAGTTGATTCATAGAGCTGCTCCGATCAATACCACTTAACATCACAATGAAACAGGCTGGTTAGTGAATCCTATGTTCAGTCAATGTCAATGAGTGTTTTAATGAACTCTAAGTATCTATATCAGTATTAACACCAACAGTAAACGTTGTTGAACAAGCTCAGTGAGAACAGCAGATGGAAGAACTCTCAGCTGGAGTGCTGCTTTTCTGAGCGAGCTGTAGGAAAGGCAAGGCAGATGAAATGTAAAGTATACTTTATATCTCCACTGTCAGCATTCAGCACACTGTCAACCGGGCGTCTTACGTTACATCACTGACAATGTCACCTTTCAACATCTCCAGTTAATATTTGCAGTGTCATCATTAACCAAACTGCTCAGCACCTCTCACAGACTGTAATTACTCTCCCTGTTAACCTGCACTTAATCCACCTTACTGCAGTTTATGAACCCAGAACAGTTACTGACAACTGAGTCACTTTCATCCCTCACAAATCAATAAACTGACGTGAAGTGAAGGTGAAACATGTACTGCTTTTCTTAAACTGTTGGTTGAAGGATTGAGAATAATAATTATCCTACTGTGATGGTTTGTGAATTTATAAGAGAAAAGTTAGAAGCAATGATCCCCAAACTTGCAGATAAAGTAACTTTCCAGTATCAGCGTGATATAAACTGTGTGCTCTCTGATGTCCACAACTCAGCACCTTCAGCAGTGCCCACCGTCCATTTGATGCGCTCCACCTCAGACACTCTCAGCCTGTCGTGGCTGCCCCCCGAGAAACCCAACGGGGTCATCCTCGACTATGAGATTAAATACCATGAGAGGGTAAGCTGCATGTCCTATTGATTCTGAAAATCTACTTTTCAAGCCCTGTACAGAGAGAAGCACTTTTATAGATGCTGAAAAACGTAGTACTGAATTGTGATGTGGGTTTGGTAGAGTCCAGAAATCTCTGATGTTGGCGAGTATGGCTGATGTAAATACTACATTACTGGTATTGATCAAAGTCCATAGTAGAGCCCTGCTGATATATTAAGTGACATTTTAAAACCTGCAATAGAAGAAGAGGTACATATGATTTAATACAAATTATTGGAAATGACATAATTTAAGAATCTAGCTCAGTCTGTCCTTTGTCACTTTTATTATTAGCCACAAGTGACAGTTACAGAATAAAAGTAAATAAGAAAATGAACTGTAACAGTAAAGCAAAAAGAAATCATAATAAACTCTTCTGGTTACAGAGCAAACGTTAGGCAGCAGTTGGTATCAGTAGCAAAGCACCTTGCCATATTGGACTCTAGCAGACTATTAACATGAGCAATGGTGCATTTTATTCATCATCAATTCTATTTTTTATTCTTTCGGATTAACAATACGTTAAAGTTGTGTAGTCTTGCTCTAGGATGACCACAATACACACCTACAGTCACAGTCATTGTTCTGTTTGTCATTCTCTTAAATGAAAACCAAAAGATACATTTTTTGTCTTTTGTACTGCAGGGCCAGGCGATGTCCCACACTGTAACATCCCAGCACAGCTCGGCCAAGGTGGAGGGGCTGAAGGCCGCCACGCCCTATGTGGTGCAGGTCAGGGCTCGCACTGTTGCTGGATACGGACGCTACAGCAACCCCATGGACTTCAGCACCAGCCTACACAGTACGGACAGCCTCCTTCCTGCCTTACAGTCTGTTCTTGATGATCTGCTGCCACAGTTTCCTTAATGAGGGTTCAAGCTTAATAGTTTTTATGGCTGCCTTAATTGGTAGCCATTACACATGCAGAACAGGCCACCTTTTAATGTCTCAAGTAGTGTTTCTGCTGTTATTCACTCATTTGTGTCTGCATGTGTTATTTGGTCCAGGTGACCCTCAGAAGTCAGTGCAGGACCAGCTGCCTCTCATCATTGGCTCAGCCTCCGCAGGTCTCGTGGTCATCGTTGCCTTGGTGGTTATCGCTGTTGTCTGCCTTAAGTAAGTGTTTGATTGTTATTACTGACAGCCTGAACTACACGTTTCATTTTGTTACTTAGACTCTGAAGAAAGAGGTTCATTAAATTTTCAACTGCTTTCAAAGGGTGTATACTGTAGCTTCAAAAAGGAGGAGAAAAAGCAAAGCTGCTCTTTGAGTTGCTTTCTTGTCAGTCTGTAGTTTCACCTGATAGTTAGATATTAGTTTGATTCACTGTACCTGGAAAGGGTCGAGACTGATTATGTGAATGTGACTTTGTTTTTATGCTGCTTGTTTACAGGAAGCAGCGCAGCGGCTCAGAGCTGGAGTACACTGAGAAACTGCAGCAATACAGTGAGTTCATGTGTTAAACGTGGGAACTGTCCCCTCTGTGGCCCATTGGTCATGCCTGCACAGTTAACCAACTGATTCAATAAATTATCCAATCACCTGATTGAGGCAGGAAACTATTTTGCTTTTTGCTTTTGAGAAACGCCTGACCAGACTAAACTGAAAAATATAAAGTAGACACATGAGGAACATGGAGGGAATTCAATATTGGAAAAGGAGCAGCTGCCCACACAAAGACATTTGCAAGCTTACTACAACTTGAACATCTGATTCAATTTTTGGAATTAATATAATCGAATCATTATTTTCCAAAATTTAACTTGCATAATTTGCAACTTATATACCTACATACAGCCAGGGACCTTTGTTGCATATTTGTGTCATATGCAAACCTTCTATCTTTTTAATACTTACTGACTTTTCTTTGACTCTTCTCTCAGTTTCTCCAGGGGTCAAAGTGTACATCGACCCTTTCACATACGAGGACCCCAACGACGCCGTCCATGAGTTCGCCAAAGAGATAGACATCTCTTGCGTGAAAATAGAGGAAGTCATCGGTGCAGGTATGCAGCGCCTTCGTTTTTGTCCAAGAGGACAGAGAATGATTCAGGTTTATTAATCATTTATTTGAACAGGAGTGTGCCATCAAGCCCTGAGGTCTGTTCTGTAAGAAAGTCCTCTCTGGGAGAAAAGGGTTTAGGATTCAGAGTGTGCATGAAAGCTGCGCTGTGGTTTGAAGGACTGAAGTGAAAATCTTCTCTGTAGCTCTCACTCCTCTAGTCTGTTTTTTTTCTCTCTCCAGTGGCATGTTGTGTCCTAACTTCACCTCAAATGACAGTGTACTCCTGCTCGTTCAACCTTCCTCCCCTCCTGTCTTTTCTCTCTCTCTCTCTCCTTTGTTAAACTTTACACAGGCACCAAATGCAAAACCCCAAAATTCCTCGCCCCTCCTCTGTCTCCCTTCACCGCTCCCAGGTTGCACACTCGATCGATGCCAGCCACTCCTTCTCTCCCCAACATCTTTGACCCCTGACCTCCCTCCTTTTGCTCCCCTCTTTTCTAATCCTCTTCCACAGTTGATGCAGACCCTCAACTCTTTCAAATCAGTCCCTCCACTCCCAAGTCCAACCAATAACGCTCCCTCTCCCTGCACTTTCCCCAATTTCCTCTTTTCCCTCCACCCCTCCTCTCCTTTCCTGTGCTCACTCAACCCCTCTCCCCCACCACCCTCACCTCCTTTTTCCCCTCCGCCCCACCTTGTTGTCTCACTCCAGGTGAATTTGGCGAGGTGTGTCGCGGACGTCTCAAGCAGCCCGGTCGCAGGGAGATGGTGGTGGCGATTAAGACGCTGAAAGCCGGCTACACAGAGCGCCAGAGGCGGGATTTCCTCGCAGAGGCCTCCATCATGGGCCAGTTTGACCATCCCAACGTGATTCGACTGGAAGGTGTCCTGACGCGGAGCTGTCCCGTCCTCATCATTACTGAGTTCATGGAGAACGGGGCGCTCGATTCCTTCCTCAGGGTAAGCTTGGTGGGAGGTGTGTGCCGCGACACCTCTGACAGTGAAGATTACTTTCTGTTTGTATCAAAGCTGAGAGGAGCACATACACACAGGCAGTCATTCACAACACCTCTGGGTTATCGGAATGTTTTACTCTCTGTAAAACACCCTGAGGCGCTCACTTGCTGAGTGATAGAGATTAAATGTGCAATATAACGCCCGAAGACAGGTATAGTGTCTCTGCTTGACGTGACTGACTGATGCTGACAGGCTTTTCAATGCACAAAGTCCTGGTGGAAAACTGTCACACAGCAGACCTTTGGATAGGTTTGCTTCAGTGTATTAGAATTTTTGTACGACTACAGAATATATTACTGATCAGAGTTTTTGGTTCAGACCACCACCACCTACACAAAACACTGAACAAAGGCAGGATGAGAAATAGGGTGTCACACAGTACATTTGCAGCTGCGTGGGGACTATTACATGTGATTTACATTTAATAAAATGTGTTTTCTTGCATGGCTGCACTGTGAAGAAGTCTACTAGCTGTAGCTGTGTGAGGTGACTTAACCCTTGTGGTGAACTGATGCTGTGCTGCTGCTGTTAAAGTGGTTTTCAGCTGTTTGATGAGTATTGGCATTGATCAGTTTGTTTTGATATCTGCAGGCTTTAGTGGCCACATACCTGCAACACCTTTGGTTTGATTCTGGCCGGAGACCTTTGTCATTCTTTCACTCCTCGTGTTTTCTCTCTGTATAGACACATAAATACAAAATTACAATCTAAATATTAAACTGCTTCATACTGGTGCCACATAGGAGTTTTATTAAATGACGAAAAAAAATCTGACAATTTTTTATGTAGTTGATCAACAGAAAATCCATTGATAATAATTATGATAATTGATTGATTGTAATGCATACCAACAACACTGACAGACATTTGTTTATTCTTGTAAAACTGTGATTTTGGTAAAATTGGTTTGTTATTTCTCTAAATTAAATATTTTTGTGTTTTGGACTAATGAATGAACAAAACGACCTATTTGAAGTTGTCCTCTGGGCTCTGGAAATGGTAACAGGCATGATTAAAAAAATCTGATTTATCCTTAAAGAAAATAATAGTCATACATCCAAGAGTTCAGTCTGAGCTTCTTCACTGCTGTCAGGCATGATTAGTCAATTCATTGATTAGTTGATTGACAGAAAATGTATCAATCTTGGTAATCACGTACAGTCAAGGAAGAATACTAAATATTCATTATTGCTTCTCAGATTAATCTGTAAATTAAGTGTTTTTTAATTCCGATGGGCATCTTCACTGTTTTCAGACATTTTTTTTAAATTCAACAATTAACCAAATCATTGTCTGGTTATTGGATGATGTAAATAATTGTTTGCTGCACCCTGTTGTTCGTAATATATCTTGTAATGGGTGCTATCTTTCAATATCTCAATTTGAGGAATGTAAAAAAATGTGAAAATTCCTTTAAGCAAATAAGCTATGTCTAATGTTTGACATACATTTATCAAATGTTAAATTATTATATTGTCAAAATAATTAACCTTACACATATTTTACCTGAAGAAAATGCAGTTTAAAATTAGTTAAATTAGTCATAATAAGATTAAAGCAGTGTACAAACAGTTGTTTACCCTTTGTTTCTTTACACGTGTATATGTATATGTATTTATATATAGTTGGTGATCAATTAATCATATAAGTAATTTTTCAAGCAAAACTGATTTTTCAGTTTTTTTATATCTTTGTTTTGTATTGTTGCTTAACACATAGCAAACAATCTGAACTAGCTGCAGCTAATGCTCAATATTTTCATAATGGATTAATTTGCTAATTATTTAGTCAGATAATCATTTTTTAAAATCTCTTATAACAAGTTCTGAGAGCTTCAAATTGCATATGTTGACCAACAGTATGTATTTTTTTTTTTAAATTTGTGAAAGTGAAGTGATAAATCCAATGATCATATAATTACTTTTTTAGAAATATCTTCTTGGGTTCTTGGACATTGTAGTGTAATTTTCTCACATTTATAGACCAGACAGTTAATAACTAAGCTGAAAAAACGGACTAACTAAAACTAAAGACTGACTAATCAGTAATGAAACAATCATTAGTCGTAGCCCTACATCTGAAAGTCCAGGCTGAGCTCTTTTCCTCCTTCTCACCCACTCCTCTCAGTCAGCTGTGCCACAAATAACACAAAAAAAGTCTCTCTGGCCTGTGCTGTCCTCACCTTTGCTCTCCCACCAGTGTCAAACTGCCTGTGACTCAGAGGAACTCTGGAGTTCTGCCCTAACAAGGACACTACAGAGTTAACTCACACATGCACCAAACTGTCCGAGTGTGTCGCACACATGAGAGTGTGTACTGCAGCTCCCTGGAGACACAGACACACGCACAACATATGTAGAAGCATTGCAGAGATAGAGAAATACACACACGTGTACATACCCGCCACCGTGTCTGTGAAGGCCTGCTATGAATCATGGCTGTTTATACATCCATCCTGGCTTGTTTGGCTGTCAGACTTCATTGGAGTGTGCCGAGTACAAAGCAGAATGTTTATGGTTTTGTCATGTCACGTCTTCTGTTCTTTGCTTTTACATTGTGGAGTCGAAGAAGGGATTGATTACGCTGAAAACTGTTTATATTAACAATTCAAATCGTGTAAGAAAACCTCTGTGCAGTTTCAGCTTCATCCAGTTTCCCAGAAATGTCTATCCATTTTTTAATTGTGTATCGACGTTCCATTGATTAGTTTTAGTTCACCGCTGGCACATCAGGTTTCATGAGCCTTCACAGGTCGCAGGGCTGATTTATTACGATCCCATGGCGGCATGCTTCATAAACGTGGAGAATTGTAAATGAAACCTTGAAAGCTCTAATCTCAGATTTGTTTCACGCTTCTCAAATGTTAACATAAAAGGGCAAAAATCTGCAATTCAATGACTTTGCAATGGGAACAGTAAGCTTTGAGTAACATGCCATTCGAATTCAGTTGATGGGCCAATTTTGTTCACAAGCAGAAAAAAATGCAAACAAAGCTCTTCGCCTGAAAAAATTGGTGTTGTGCAACTATGTACTGCCTGTACCTGCAACTACTTTGTCAGTCAGTTGGCGAATGAAATAAAAAATACCTGCAGTGGTCTGGTTTTGATTTCAGTGCTGCAGCACAGTTTGTTTTTTGGTGCAGTCGATATTGAGCCTTAATGGGTTTAGTATGATAGTAAAGAGTCTAATTAGTCAGCTAATTGGGCAGCGTGGCTGAAAAGGTCAGCTGTCAGTGACTGTCATGAGCAGTCGTGTGGCGCGATGACAGATGTCATGTTTATGTGGCCTGAGTGATTGATCGATTCTCCTCTTATCTATGCTATTCTCCTCTATCGTCTGTTTATTCATATTTCAACTTTTTTTCTTTCTTATTTATCACGTCTTCTCTTTCCTCCCTTCTCATTAACCAACATTTCTCTTGCTCTCTTCCTTCCTCTGTCTCTGTGTTTGTAGTTGAACGACGGGAGATTCACGATGACACAGCTGGTTGGGATGCTGCGTGGAATCGCTGCGGGGATGAAGTACCTGTCAGACATGAACTATGTTCACAGAGACCTCGCTGCCCGGAATATCCTGGTCAACAGCAACTTGGTCTGCAAGGTCTCTGACTTTGGCCTGTCACGCTTTCTGGATGACACCTCCGCTGACCCCACTTACACGAGCTCCCTGGTCAGTATTATGCGTGTTTGCTCTCCTCTGCTCTGTGTTTGCACACTCTGTGCATGTCTAATCGAGCTTGTTAATTTGATCCCCTTCACTTGTTTCACATGTGCAAATGGACGCATGTGAGATTGCTCGTGTGTGCCAATATTTGCTTTAGTGTGAAAGACCGTCTGTGAAATCTGCATGTGTGTGAGCGAGCGCGCTGTCTCCATGTGTGCTGTTGTATGATTGTAGTGTCTCCCAGTGTGTTGATTCTGTTCCCATCTGCGTGTGTGTATGTGAATAGGGAGGGAAGATTCCCATCCGGTGGACAGCACCAGAAGCCATCGCCTTCAGGAAGTTTACCTCTGCCAGTGACGTGTGGAGTTACGGCATCGTCATGTGGGAGGTGGTCTCCTATGGAGAGAGGCCGTACTGGGACATGAGCAACCAAGATGTGAGTGAGCTTGAAGGCCTTATGAGCAAACACACAGACCAAACGCACAAGCTGGAGTTTTATGTCTAAGTTTAGGGCCGAGCTGAGAGTTTCTCTGAGCTGCTGTAGCTTTGATTTTCAGTGTGACACGTTGGACACGGGCCTGTTCTGCTGTGTTTATCTCCTCATTGCAGATGCTGGTGCAGCTGTGTATCTGTGTTCTAGTTTTTACCACCTTATTTACAGCCCTAGCCTGCCCACCCGCTACAAATCCATAATACACAGTCTCCCTCCTCAAACACAAACACACACACACAAAGGCATACTCAGGAAAGGCTTTTTTTTTTTACAGGCGTTGTTACCTGTAGGCTATCTTCACTGCACAGACATTGTAACTACAGCAGTAAGCTCTCAGGAAAGAAAAAGAAATCTCTTGGTTCCTCCTCCCTGAACAAAGTACTGAAGCAATGTGTACACCTCCACTTTATTCTCTGAGGAATATCTGCTCTGTATTGTGCTTCAGAAAGAGAGTTGTGACGCTGATAGCAATAACGCAAGAACACAGCCCAGAATGAAAAATGCTAGTAATGTATGTATAACTTTCATAACAAAACCCACATTCAGTAATGAAAGCATCAAAGTAGAGGCCCTCTATTGTTCCCAATAGCCTTTGTGCCACAGTCATCGCTCAATAAGCAACAGAGTCAACAAACACAAGATATAAACAGAGGTACTCGCCGGCTACAGGCACGACATAAAAATCAAAAGACAAGCAGCAGGAGAAGAGGAGTGCAGCAGAAATGCTTTATTGTTCCCAAATGGCAGTCTTTTATTGTTGTGGGGAGTTAAAACCCATACAGAGCTTATGGGGGGGTAATGCAGTTGCTAGGCGAAATCAAATCAATGAGCGAACGTTTTCATCCTCCACTTATTGTCTTCTCTGTCAATCATGCAAGTCTTGAAGTGACAACTTTGAGAATACTTGAGAATATTGTTTTTATAGTTTTGTAAAGATAGTGAATGGAAGATTGGAATATGTGACAGCGTGAGCCAAGGAACTGTCTAATGTAGGACATAATACAGTAACCGGGGATTATTCTTCTACCACATTAACAAAGGCCAAACATAATGAGCATAATACGAGTGAGTCAGAGCCAAATGTTAACACTTGGAAGAAGCACCATGTGAAATTTGATTAAACCCTTGTGTGAAAGATATTCTGGGTTGATGTTTGGAACAGTAAAATTTTATTTTCATTTGAAAGTGCTGGCTCTATGGATGGCATAGTGTTGTTTGGCCACAATATCTTTACAATAATGTTCCTCAGAGGAGGAATTTTAACTGAACTTTGGTGATCCCTGACCTTTTGTCTAGTACCATTATCAGTATCTTGACATCTGTTGGATTGACAGGACATCCCTGTCATGTTTAGTTCTAATAAGTAAATGTTAGCATGCTAATCTAATATTAGTAACCCAGGAAATTTCTTTGCCTTTTGGAGTCGAGAGCAGCCATATAAAAGACAAAACAATTTCACTTTAGAATTAAAAAAGTCTTTTAAATGTAAATCTTGAATATTGAATAAATAATAACTGTTATATATCAGCTTGTTAGCTTTTTTATGTTGCACTCAGCTTAAGGCTGGAGATACACTGGCTTTTAAATACACATTTGATTGCACATACCTCGCATATCCTGTGTTCATTTGGCGTATCTTCAGAATTTATTGCTATGCATATCAGAGATGAACTTCTACACGTCACCGGTTGGGTGCTATCAAATCATCTCAGCAGCAGCTTTGAGTTTTGAGAAAAACTTATTGAGCTTTGTCTGCAACTGCATCTAGATATCAACCATTAGTCGTTTTCTCTGCCATGATCTCATCATTAACCCCTTTGAGCGTCTCCGTTGCTTCTACGCTTGTGCAAAAGCGGAAGTTCACGTTCTGTTTTTGATCATCAATCTGTCTCAGTACACCCTCTCAGTGCTGCTATAATGGCTGTTGACTCTTAACCGGGCTAAGAATAATTTCCCTTTTGCTCAGGTGATGACGGCAGTGGAACAGGACTACCGGCTGCCCCCACCCATGGACTGTCCCATGGTGTTGCATCAGCTGATGCTGGAGTGCTGGATGAAGGAAAGGAACCTGAGGCCCAAGTTCTCCCGCATCGTCAGCACCCTAGACAAGCTGCTGCGCAATGCTGCCAGCCTCAAGGTGGTGACCAGCACCTACTCAGGGTGAGTCCTCATGCAAGACCAGTGTAAAGGTCTCCACTAGTTAGTGAGGCACATTTTCCCAGCAAGAAGGCAGCAGTGTCTACAACAGGGTTACTTGATCAATAATTGTGTTCAAATAATCATAACTGCACAAACTTTCAGACTTTCTCTCCTGCAAGCCTTTCACAAGAGTACACAAACAAAAAGTGAGTTCAAACCCATCTTAATTTCCCACTTCTGCCAATCACTGGATGAAGCAGGCAAGCTTGGTGAATTGTCAGTTTTAGGAAGTTACAAAAATTGATGGATGCAGCCCCCCCCCTAATTCCAACATCGGACAGATGTGGGTGGAGTGGGTTTCAGACACTGCTCAATCATCTAACAAGCAACTTCATTTGAAGCATACTGACACCTTAATCCTTCCCTCAGAGACTAAAGTAGTTTTCTAACACACTATGTCGTAGTTTCGTTCTTACTGCCTCTCATACATTGACGTGAATGGAGAGAAGTTGCTAGGTGGATGGAAAGGCTTTTGGAAATGTGTTTCACCTCAACACAGTTGCCATGTTGGATGGTTTGTTGCAGGATTTAGCAACTGCAGCTAAAAAAATTTGCTGGGAAGAATCTCACAAAATCTCACTTTACTACGGCAAATGCAGAAGATAATATTTGAATTTTTTTTTATATTTAATATCAAATGCAGCAAATTACAGTAAATTGTAGTGACTAATCAAAAAGCCTGTAATGTTGAGAGTGATGTTGCGGTTTTCTCTGCTGTTGGCTGACAAATGCTTTTAAGGTTTTTCTACAGTAACAGCAGGAATAGTACAAATATTCCTTTTCTTTCACCTTGTGTGAAATTGTCGCTTGCATTGTGTATGACAGCTGCGAAGCTGAAGATGAAGACTCCTGGTGCAGGGATGAGCAGTGCTGTGCCTCAGGGTTGTTGGAATAAGATGTCACAGTGAAAAAATTATGGTTAGCCTAGAGAGAGGCACAACAAGGTCCATGCTTGTTGGGTCTGGTTTGTTTTATGCTTTTGGTTGATTTGGGAGGATCCTTCTCTGAGCTGAAGGATTTTGCTGGCAGACAGACATCAGCCTCTTTTTCACCGGCACTGCCTTTGGAAGAGTAGAACCTGACTTATTCATAGGTGCCGTCGAGTTGTTGTTCAGCTTTTTTCAGCGTAGTGACTCCAAATGTTTCAGATATTTTTATTGACGTGTTTGTTCTGAATTTTGTTAGTCTGGCATCCAGTCAACAGTATGATTAGTGCTGCTTTAGATTCTAGATCCTCAGCTCTGTAGTGATGTATAATGAATCAAGCACACATCCTCAACTCTGTGGCTCTGACTGTGATAGTTTCATATTTCCGACAGGCACAAAAGGCAGAATTCATATATACAGCATCTAGGTCTTGTGCCAGCTCCTTGGCTCACAGTTTCACTCTAACACAGAGCCACAAATGCGATTCCTATGCTAGGATTTGGCCTCAGTGAAGCTAATTGTGTGTGGAAATGTAATGGCTGACCTCGGTTTAATTCCCCCTATACTTGGCTGGATGCTGGAATGTAGGTGATAGGACAGACAGCAGCCAGAGCTGCTGATGTGGAAAAGCAGGAGGTGATGAAGTGTGAGTAATACGGGAGATTGAGGAGAAGCTAAAAGAGAGGAATGTGTTTAATTAGGTTGCTAATGAGCTTTTTAATGCATCAGGGGAGGGCGCGCCCAATGCTGCAGTGGGCGAACAGAAGAGGGATATGTGTGCGATGTTTGTGTGTGATGCTCGTGTGTCTATGCATGTTATGCTACGTGTCACTGTGTGCAGGTGACATGCCAAAGATTAATTTATGGCCTCATCAGTATGCAAAAGCAAGAGATACAGGTAGAAGAGGCAGGAGGAAGAGAAGGAGAGAGAAAGGATCATGTTGTCAGAGCATGATTTAGAGAACGTCTCCCGTGTTCGCGTGTGCGTCTGAGGCAGCAAGCTGTTGCTCACCTGCCATTGGCTGCTCAGTGATGTTGGGCCAGATAACAGAGGGAGAGGGAGGATATGAGATGCAGCACTATCAGTACAGTATTTTCAGCCACGGGGGCCTTAAAAACAAGGACACTGGCCGAGGAACAAAGGACACTTTGAAAAAGCAAGGGCTTTTTCGAAGATAGCTGAGAAATATTTTGAAATTTTATTAAAGCTGGCAATGTGATAAACAGAGTTGGTTTGGCATCTGAGTTGGACTTTGTTTATATCAGATGAAGCTCAAGATCAGCAGTTTTGAGCATATTCTCATGGGGCTGTTTTTGTATTGTTTATATGGGGTTAACATATAACTTGGCAGAATGTAGAAACTCTGTCACTATGAGACGGATTAGACCGCCATCCATCTTCAATGAGAGCACTTATTGCTGTGATAATTAGCTGTAGCTTTTGTTTAAAGTGGCTGTGAACCTGCTGCTGACCTGTGTGGCTTTGTGTTGGCAGGGACCTGCTGCGGCTCGGAGGAACGCTGCCGGGACACAACAGAAAGAGTCCGGACAGCAGTCAGGAGATCGTTCGACAACAGATGAGCCAAACTCTCCCCATCAGAGTGTGAGCTGCTGCAAACTGGAGAATACAGAATGAATAAAAACTACCTAGAAACTCTGCTGTGAAGAGCCTGATGTAAAATAAAAAGAATATGATAAAAGAAGGAAGCTCAAGCTACACAGAGAAAGAGGACCGTTTTGAAGGATTCTTTCCAACTGGAGACTTAATGTGCATTTAAAGAGAACTTTCCATATTGCAGTGTGTATGTTCATTACTTGACACTTGTGGATTCGTGACTATAGACATAAAGCCAAACTTCCTATTGCTCCTTCTCAGGTTGTGTTTGCATGTCTGCATGTGTTTTCTGCTGGTTGGGAATCAGTCTTTCCTTCTCTTCACCCTCACACTGAGGACAAGAGAGCTCACACAAATAGTATTCAGTGTCTACATGATACAACAGTGCCAAGATAAAGCAAACGTTTGCTTAAAACTGACTTTTAAGACAGATCGACATCTGTAGACCTTCAATGAAGCTTTTCTTTTTTTAACCCAGCCAACTATGTTCCTTTATTTTGCTTCTTTTTTTTTTTGAAGCAAGGAAAAAAAAAACACACTGTTCATCTGCTTCCTCTTAAATACTGTCTTCCACATGTCCTGGGAGACATACGTGTTACAAATCTGTACAAAGCATCCGAGTCTTCACACCGTCTCTCTGTAAGGTCAAGAGGAGAGATGTAACTGACACTGTGCGGGACACGTCATGTGCATGCCAAAGTGGAAACCAGAAAAGTTCAAATAAGTTCCACATTAACTGTTGCTTTGGTGGCATTTTGCTGTATGGGCTTTAATGTCCATGTTTTCTTAATCTTATTTGATTCATATACGCATTGTTTTGAATGCTAAGTTATTATCTATTATAGCAAAGTGCTGTGTTTTTTTTACCAGGGCTTAACTTTTTTATTACAATGCTTGTTTTTTCACACATTAACAAACCAGACACACAGAAATGACTGAATTAAAAGCAAGTGTTCTGCTCAGACAGAATAATTACCTTTACAAACACTGAGGACACTTTGTCAAGATCGCAAGATTTTAAGCTTTTTTTTTTCAAATCAAAAGCGCCCAGGGTAGTGCTGTGTTGTATATTTTATTTTGGCAAATGTGCTGCAGATCAACGGGAATTAAAAAGGTCACTATCCAGATGATTGCTTCACAATCTTAATATTGACCTGACCTACAAAACGATCACTCATTGGTTCATTTCTCCTGACATGTATTTTCTTCAGCACGCCAGCTGTCAGCACAGTTCCTATTTAAAACAACTGCCTGTATATAATATTATATTTCTATTAGACCAATCTGCTCAGCATTTACAACTATCTGATCTGACTTTGGCCTCTCCAGGACTCTCGTTTATATGCTTGTTTGTTTATTGTGGAGGAGCAAACAAATGGAGAAATTAAAGTGTAATGGTCATTACATATCTGAAACTATACAGTATGTACCAATGAAAGAAGAAAATCAAACTTGTGTCTATTGGGGCAGACTTTTTCCTGTGCAATTAAAGGTGTATTAGATTGTAAAAAAAATGCCAGAAAACTAGAACAAAAATAAACATTTCTCTTTCAGTATTTTTACGATAATCATATGCAAATAAATTATTAAACGGATCTCTGGTATTCTCTTTCATTCCTCAGCAAGTTCACTAGGCTGAAGTTCCAGGTCTCTCATCCGGCCGAGGGATGAAAAGAGGGAATAGCAAGTGTGTTTTACTTCCTCAGTCAGAATATCACAGCAGCTTTGGATGGACTCATTAAGCTTTAAGATTAATCAAAGGCCGGCCCACGCAGCTCGCCAATTAGCAAGACCACGGGACTGTTCTGGGGATTACAGTCTCTGTTGCTGCTGGAGAGGCTTCAAGGAGGCAAAGTTAATCTGGCTTCACATCAAATGTCAGTGTTGTTTGGTTTTAATCTGTCAGCCAGGACACAAACAGGATCTCTCTCCATACCAGTGCAGATGAGTGAAGCTGTCACCTTCTGTTTTTACTGACTGAGAGGAAGCTCGTCTGTCGGGAGGCTCCGAAGGTTCATTCTTAACCATCTTGGTTATGATCATCCACCAAAGGGACCACTGGTGGTGTCGTGTTCTCTACGTGTTCTCTAATCATCTCTGCTGCTCTCACAGGATGTGCATGTACCGGGTCAACACAAGGGCCCTCAGAAGCACAGAAATCTAAATGTGCAATACATGCAGACACTGAGCCACCGAGTGTAATTCCCCCTTGGTAACCCGTGAAGCATGGCATTTATCATGTGTGTCAAAGCATTGCAAGTGCATAGCAGATAAATGCTTTATGGTGGTACAGCATAGCTGCTCTTTCTGTTGATGCAAGAGTGAAAATGTGCAGAAATGCTTGACCTTGGAGGAGAACATTATGCAGACAAGCCTGCTGAGGAGGAAGTCTTCCAGTAAAGAGCTACTGTATATTTTTTAAGACTTATTCTGAAGTGGGCTTAGCATTTAATCAAGCCCCAAAACACAAGAGGAGCCTATTTTAAATGTGTTTGCTCAGTCATTTCCACTACATCTGAATTCTGACACAATGTCAAAAGTGAGATTTTGCATCCTGTTTACCATTAAACATTTGAAGCGTCTCCAGCTTCGCAGGCTGCTTTGGCTGACTGCTCAACAGAGACAGCTTTCACAGCCTTCCATCATAGCAAAGCTGGATATGTAATATTTTGCACTGCAGCATCTTAAAGATAATACAAAATGGCAGCAAATCTAAAGGAAAATATCTCATTATCATATTACCATAAAGTGATGAGAAATGAGCTGCGACAGTTTCTCGGAGGTTTTAATGAGCATGCTTGGTGGAGTGAAAACTAAAGACGTGATGCCCGTAAGACAGACAGTTTTTACTTCATGGCTGCTGGTTGCACGTCAGTGACCAGACAGTCTGTGGTTCAATGTAAAATCCCTACATCACCAGAGTGATCCAGATGATTACTATGAGATTAAATGTAGCTTGGCCATTACACTGGATGTACATAATCACACACAAACACCAGCCAAGACACAGAAAAAAAACACAGGAACACTACAAACACATGCATATTCAAATGCATAACTATAAACACGTGCACCCCTCACTCAGATCTGCTGGACTGGCAGTGATTTGTCAGATTTAGCTGCATCTACTTGTGTAGCCCTTCTGAATGCACCAGTCAGTTCTGTTCCAAGCTCAAAGCACTCATTTGCCATCCTGTCCAAAGCAAGTTTAATGCCTCCAATTACAGGGGGTCTGCAAGCAGGCAGATTTGGAGCGAGGAGGCTTGGCAGGAGAGTTTGCTACGCATCAGGGCCTTTTAACAGAGTAGTGATTTGCTGCTGGTGGTGCTGAAGCTGCCTGTGCCGGCTCATCAATGGAAAACTACCCTTTTTATGCTGAAGCGCATGCAGCACTAAGCCGAAACTGTGAGAAGAGACACAAAAATATCCTTTTTAACTACTTGGTACTGGCTCTTTTTCACACTCTGTGTGGAGGAATTTCTGCATCTCTGCACTGCAAGCACAAGTGGAAATCAAAGTCTTTTCAACAATAATTGTTACGTGTAACAGGCTCAGTTTTAATTAAATTATTCAGATTGTCATGGTCTGAAAGCATCAAATGAAGGAAACATTGCACACAGCTGCAGACAGCTGCAGTAACAATGAAACATACATGTTACGATGCAGGTATAGTATTTATAGCATGTATAGTGCTATGAAAACGTATTTCCCCCATTCCTGATTTTTATATGTGCACCAATGTGCATTTGTCACACTTAAATAATTCAGATCATCAAACTAATTTTAATATTACACAAGAATAACCAGAGTAAATACAAACTGCAGATTTTAAATGATGATTTCATTTATTAAGGAAAAAAGCTGTCCAAACCTGTCATGATCCACTCCTGAAGATCTGGCTTTATTTTGAAATATCTGCCACTTCCTGCTTGGTCATTCTCTTACCGCCATGCTCTTTATGCCTAATCAACCTGATTTTTTTCTTTATTAGCACTGTTCTCTCTTTGTAGACAACTCTCCTGCAAGTTTACCTGTTTTGATTTGGGTTTCAATCCTGTTTGCCCGTCTGATTGACCTGAGCCTGCTGATCTCCCCTCAGTTTTGAGGGGATTCTGATTTTCTGGTTTTGGATCTCACCTGTCTCGGGATTCTGCTTTTTTGCCTCTGGCCCTTTTGAAGTCCACCTCTGAATGGTTAAAAAAATATTAGAGTTTTGGAGTGGCCTAGTAAAAGTCTGGACTTGAATCCAATTGAGATGCTGTGGCATGACCTTAAACGGGCCGTTTATGCTTAAAAACTCTCCAGTGTGGCTAAATTAAAACACTTCTTAATTTGAATTTTGGTCCACTCTTGTTTGCAGAAACAAGAGTGGACGGCACAACCATTTTTTAGGTTTAGGGGGCAATTACTTTTTCAGGTTTGGAAATCTTTTTTGAGTAGTATTAAAATTAGTTTGAATCATTTAAGTGTGACAACTATGCCAAAAAATAAAAAAATCAGGAAGGGGGGAATCCTTTCACAGCACTGTACAGTTAACCACTGACAGTCAAGATTAATTTCAATGTTTTTTTAAAGTTTAGTTCACAAATTAACCATTAAGAAACTTTAGAAAATAGTGCATTATTTCTAAATTGCCCAGATTTTTACATTTAAATCTACTGTTATAAAGTTATGATACCTTTTCTTTTTTAATTCAAATCAATGGATTACATTCGCCCTTTCTAAGATTAGTCTAATCTTGTTAAAGATAATCCGTTACTCTAACTCTGGTCTTCAAGCATTATATCTGAACATTTCAATGAAGTAGCTGGCATTAAATGCAACTGTAATCTTTGCTGCAAAGTCATGTCTAATGAAGAAAACATAAATGGGAACCTTGAAAAAAATCTCATTACTGAAATACTCAATTTTCCCCTCAAATGATTTGTTCACATTTAATTAAGAAAGCTGCAACACAGAAACACCACCACACACCTAAATACAACACACACATCTGTGATGGTAACTAATACTTCTCAATTTCCCCTTTAACTCCCAGTATTTTCCTGATAAAAAGCTTCAGTGTTGCAGAGACTGATGATTAGCATGACAGTGGTCAGAGGAACTTGCCCACCTCTGTCTGTCTATGGCTCAGTCTCTGCAGTGTGTGATCTATTAAATGGCCTCTGAAGCCCCAGCCACTGATTAAGGGGTTTCAGTACCTGGTTTGAAAAGACGGGATACTGTGCATCTGAAAAAGCAGGTGCTCGCAGCAAACACCTCCGCCATCTTTCAACCCCTGTTATACTACTGCCAGGGTTGCTGATTTCTGGGCCACAACTACCCAAAGTTTGGGGAGAATCAGCTGAGACAGGGCAGTGAATAAGGTCAGGAAGAGGAAGGGAGCACAAGAGAGGGGATCAAATGTAAGAATGAGGAGGGATTGGGGATAAATCTTCATTGCATGTTAGTTTGTAGCTTTATTGTCTTAAACAAATAGTTTGTGAAAAATGTTTATTCACTTTCTTGCCAAGAGACAGATGAGAAGATCAATACCACTCTCTCATATAACCAGCAGCTGGTTAGGTTAGCTTGAGAGAAAGTCTGGAAACCGTGGGAAACAGCCTGGCACTCATTTTTTCCTTCCATATGAAACTCAACATGTGACAAATATTAATTCACCATTTTACAGAGAGCTATCAATGTATCTTAGTGTCTTCTTGAAATACTTTATTGAGCGGTTATTGTTTTCATTAACGACATCCAACGTTCTGGGCACGCAGCCCCTGTTCAATCATGTTTCAAGTGTTTTATGTGCAATATGACAAACTAAAAAACAATACATGGCATAAACAGTGTAGCAGTGACCTGCTGCACTGTTTATGTCAGAAATAAATGACATTATTGTGAGTTCACAAAAACAGGAATATCTGGCCTAAAAAAGCCAACACCTGGATTTCACTAAACAAATAGGTAAGAGCCTTCTGCTGGATAATTACTGCAGTGATTAATATGTTTCAGCAGGTAACAGAGTGAGGTCAGCTCACTACCTGAATGTACCTGAATGACCAGATTTTTGCATCAATGGATTTTTTCCCCTGATAGCATGGGCATATTCCAAGATGACAATGCCAGGATTCATAGGGCTCAGACTGTGAAAAGGTAGTTCAGGGAACATGAGACATCATTTTCACATGTGTATTGGCCACCACAGAGTCCAGACTAAACCCATTGCGAAGCTTTGGGTTGTGGCTGAGAAGACACCGATCCCATCATCAATACAGGATCTTGATGAGAAATCAAGGTAAGTGGCATCTTCTCACCTAACACTCACCAAGAAAAAAATAAGTTAATTAATAAAATATCTTAATTGGTGGCTGCTATCGTGTTAATCAAACACTGTGACACTGTCCATTGCACACTGTAAAAATATGACAGTATCCAGCCTGCTGCAGGATCTAAAGACCACATCAGACCGCCAGGGTGTGTTTCAAAGCACCAAAGCACTGAGCTCTTGGTGAAAAGAGGGGCCAACAGAGATCATTAGCATGCATGTGAATGGGGATGGAAAGAAAGAGCAGATTATGCATTTGTATGTTTGTTAGAGCTAGAGGGGCTTAGGTCCCTCAGCCCAGTTTGAATCACAAATCCTCACCAGGGGAGGGGAAAGGGCATGGATAGAGGAGAGCAGGAAGAGACAGACTTTAGGCTTTTGAGTAAATGTAGTGGGGGTGTGTGATGCTGTGGTTTCAGAGCAGATGTCCCAAATTGGCAAAGAAAAGAAAAGAAGACCAAAGGGATTGGTGAATCCCGGGCTTAACTCCTATCTTTCTAAATCTGCAAAATATCTGTGTGGAGCATCGGGGCGGATCACACCACCAGGCTGCCAGTCAAAGTTTGGAGAGCTTGTTTTCAGAGCCCCTTTTTTACGGCCTGTGGGGTGTGTTCGCAACAAGGCTGTGAGTGAGAAGGCTGGCTGGCTGGCTGGCTTCAGGGACTCTCCTCTACATGTGGAGGGCTTTGCAGTTCGCTGGAAAGATGAGGAGTGACAAGGAACAAAAACACTTCCTTGCCATCCGAGCTGAGATATGCGACGAGCCAGTATGTCACACAGTCTCGTCCTGTTACCGGGGTCAGCGGTGCCCATGTTGACAGTGATGTGTCACCGCAGGTTTGTAATTAAACGGGAAGAGACTGTTTTACTAAAATGTAACGTGATCTCCTTTTGTCTATATCACTGAGATACACAAATACACACACACACACAGGCAGATTCTTATCGCCTGAAACTACCTGTATATTTGAAATAAATGGCCTGCCAAGCATTTGATGGGTTGGCTAGAAATCCCAAATGCTTATACTGCCTTGGCTGCTTTCAAGTAATCATCCCCATGGTAACACCTGACACCAGCTATTCATCATGCAGCCCATATAAACTCCAGCATATTCACAACAAGTCACACAGTCAACTTTTTATACAAAGCTGACAAATAGCCACACAGAACATGCCTGTGCATGATAATGTAATCCAAATCAAATCCCATTATTAAAGTTTAACTGTATGCCTGCCCTGTGTGTGTGTGTGTGTGTGTGTGTGTGTGTGTGCTCGCACGTGCATGTGTCATGTTGCATCATGCACTCCTGTCGACATTAATTGTCAGTCGTTAGCATTAATGTGAAAGTGAATTTCTTTAGATGGCACAGACTCTAATGTGTTGCTATAGTTTATATCAGCCAGTCCAGTGTGCTGCAGTGTCATTGGATGAATATTCAAGAATCTGAGCCTTATTTAGCAGTAACAAGAGCAGAAATGGAAATTCTTTGGCTTTAAATTAAACTAGATGATGATGCACACATAGCATAAATAGCCATACTGTATGTAGCTGGGGGTTTTTCACACTCTTGCTGTGTTTCAACCATCTGTCAGTGATATTGATGTTTCTCACAGAGGGCTGCAGGGCGCGGAGTGAAGGAAAGGAGTGAGTGCGAGGAGATATTTGTGGGATGTAGTCATACGCATCTTCTCAACACTCCTTCAGAATGAGCCTGGGGGCAGATAGAGAGACCTGTGGTTTGACGCTGGCCTGCAGTTTCAGTCAGTGGTGAAAGAAGTATTCAGATCCTTTATATAGGTAAAAATAACAATCACAACTAAAAGTCCTGCATTCAAACATTATTTTCCAAGCACTAGTTCTAACTTAAATTTTAATTTAATTTTAATTTATTTATGTTTTTTATGATCTGATAATAGGTGTTATCTTGATCTGCAAAATCACTTCAGCTAATGGTAAATAGGCGAGTTAAATGTAACAAATGAAAACGCATTACTTGAGTCCTAAGGTACATACATTTTAACAGTTATTTCTCAAACTACCAGCAGGTTGATATTTGTTGATGGTCTACAACTAACTGATTGCCAAGAAATTTGGTAGATTAATTAGTCCCATCTATGGTGAAGAATTAACTGAGATTTATCGGTCTACATTTATAATCAACTTCATTACACATGTAGTGCACCATGGAGGAAAAGCAGTGATTCTGGACAATTGAGAATATGTTAGCACGCTAGCATTTAGCTACAAGTACACCGTCACAGAGTTGTTACCATGGTTTTATACTGTTTAAAATTTGATGTCAGCCTTTTTTTTCCCAAAGCCCAGAAAGTATTTTAAAGTCATAATTTGGCACAAAGAGTGCTGCTTTTTAAAGGGCTTGTCAAGCCGTAATTTTGCAGTTCATTGTTTTTGCCTCGGCTTCAAAGAGTGGAGTAGAAGAAAGCTTCGCTCCTGACGGCTCGAGGTTCTCTATCTGTGGACTGCAGATAATGAGGTGGAATCTTTTAGCTTGGAGAGAGCAGCCCAGCCGGACCAAAGCATCAGTCCGAAGAGAATCAGCGTCTCATCCAGTCAAACAGTAGCATAAGGTTTTGTAAGGTACATTCTGAATTCCTCCAGGTTTAATGTCTCCATCAAAAGAAGATCAAAAGGAAGGGATTAGAGCAGCATAACAGAGGTAAGTGTGCAGAGGAGTCGCTAAACTCGAGAGTGCTTTTGATACCGCTCATCCCTGCCAAACCGTAGCCATGGCAACAGTGGAGAGGGAAGTGTGCAGCATTGATAAGAGTGCGACAGGGGATGAAGGGGTTGACAGATCATTTTGGAGAAGTCTGACCCTTCTGCAGAAGGACCGTCGTCTTGTCTGGGAAATTAATACCATACGCAGATGGTGTGTAGAGATTGACAGTCTCAGACCCAATTCTCTCTGTGGGAGCAATTTAACACATATCATACTACAAAGTGTTAACTTCAGACACTAGTGAGGGTATTTTCACACTGTAAATGTCTGTGACTGTGGGTCTTTTCTTCAAGTCCTTTAGGATTTATCTGCTGTGCCAAGCTTACCCTGCTTCATATTGTTAGGAGAATATGCACAAAACTCCACTAGCATGCCTTTAGCTGGGCTTTAGCATGTTGCTACAGTAATGGATGTCATGCAGAAACAGACATTCAATATCAATGGCTCCAGTTTAGAAAGCACAGGGTCATATTAGGCGACAAATTAAATGCAGCAAATCTTGCTTTTCCCTAATTTGTTAAAACCGCACTCCTTGCAAGATGAATTTTGTGTAAACAAGACTGTAAAAAGAACTTACTAGCTTTAGAAAACCATTGGGAGTGCTTCATTTTCTCTCCTCATCTCTGAACACAAGAAGACGGAGAATAAGAGGAAGAAGAAGAGCAATGTACAGTAGAAGGGCCTCCAGCCTGCCTCAGGGGCAGCAAGCTGTACAGCGTATGATTTGACAAACAACGTTAGTTTTTGCACCACTGATTCAGGCAGAGTGTACTTAATTAGTAAAAATGGACACTAATTGAGCCCCAGCTGTATGTGGAAAAAAAAAAAGATGTGAATCTCTAAGCACACACCAACCCAAGAGTTCCAAGTCTCTCTGATCCTCTTCTCCCCCCTGAGCTCCGTCTGTTCACTCACTGAGCGTAGCGGCTTGTTAGCACACTGTGCGATTTGTAAGGATAATGAAAAATCGAGAGAAGATGGGAGATTCAGCACGAAGAAGAGGGCCTTCAGAACAACATGTCCTGCAAATGCTGTATTAGCAGTAAAAATCTAAAATCTCTCATTTTCATGTCCAGTAATATATAGTAGGATTCATGTGCAAATGGTAAGTCTCTTGGATTTAAATAAAGCTGTGGCATTGCACTATGCTTTTCATAATACACAGAGTCTGTTTTGCAGCATCATTTGCACATTTTATCCAGAGAAGGAGTTGAACAGTAAATATGATTTCATGATTTCAGCCAAACTTAAAAGCTGACTTTACTAAAACATGTAAATGTGCTTTTCGTTATGCTAATGAAAATCTAAATTCCCCCAACTAAAAAAAAAAAACCTATACAACCAGAAGGCAAAGTAGAAACAGTTAAACACAATGATTTTTGTCTGTTTCCATCCATGGAAGGATGTTTTGTTGTTACACTGAACACAAGTCTGTTCACTCAGTGTTTAATTTTCACATAAAGCTTTACTATTAATTGTCTTCTAGGCGATACACTGACAGGTGTTTTCATGCTGTTGTTACACACAGATGCTCTCACATGTCACACAGAATGAACATGATAGTTATAATGATCATCTATCTGCAGTATACAGTATATGTGGATAATGTGTCCCTTTAAACCCACTCGCTGATTTATCAGTTGAAAAGCAATTTATTGACAAACAATACATTCATTATGTCATGCACGTTAGGTAAATAAGATTTATAGATTTCAAAATTCTAAATAATAATCTTTATTAAAAATTGAGCCTCATTTTGTACCCACACCTGTCATGCAGCTGCTGACATAATAATAAGGTCAAATTACTAATCAGTCCTCCAAAACAGCATAATATGTCAGAAAACATTATAATGCACAATATGCTCACAAGAAATAATAATAATAATAATAAGTTCCTCTTTGAAGAAGTAATTCTAGTTCCCAAAAAAACTGTTTAATGATCTCTTGATGATCACTATTAAACAAATTTAATTATTTGAGATTACTTATTTATACAGAGTATGTTACTTGTGTTACACAAACACATCTCTTTGGTAGCAGTGTTCACAGCCCATTCTAATGTATAAGTGATGGCCAGTGTGAAGGACATCTGTACTGTTCCCTTGATGCCAACTGTTGATCCCTCAAGCTTTTCATTGCAAGAACACAGAAATTTACCCCTTTTCAACCAAAGATAAACTTGGTGTTCTTAAAAAGCAGTTTGGTTTCTGAGATAAATCTTTTCATCATGTCTTCATTGTGTCATCAAAGTGTTGGCAAGTATGTTAACACTCTTATCTGATTTTAAGAGGACTTTAGAAGAAGAGACAGCAAAGCCGAGTGTGAGAAAAAGATGTGAGTGTGCAAATGTGTGTTAAGGTAAAGAGGAGTAATATGGATGATAAAGCGGTTTTGTCACAGAGTAAATTATTATAAAAATCATAAACAGGTTGAAAAGTTCTTCAGTCTTCCAGATTCCAGCCATAGACTCAACCTGCATGTTCCACACTCTTCAGTTTTGTGGACCCATAGAACGTGCACACTAGCATCCTTCTCCAGTTGAGCCTCTTGGCTCCCTGCACACATGAATGGGGATAAAATAAAATCATCCTCAAACTCTTCCACAAATGATATTGGACGTAATGGATCAGATTCTGATTATAAACCAGTCAATTTGGTGGGTTTGCATTTTATGGCTGCACCTTTTCCACTGACTGTCAATGATTTTCAGCAATGTTTTTTGGGTCAAATGATGAACACAGATGTTAAAGTAATTGCTTCACAGCCCGGTGTCCTCTCTCGAAACTTGCATCTACCAAGCAGAGAAGTTAGAATAAGAGATGCTCTTGAGTTGTATCATGGGAAATGTAGGGCACACAGCTTAAGAGCTTGACCCATTCTGGGAACTAAAACTCAGTACATCACGCTCTTTAGTTTCAATTTCTGGAAGCATATTACACATTTACTGGATGCTGCTGTAAGATTGTTACAGAGTCAGAAATGCAGCCTTGTAGAGAAACAGAACTTTCATCAAATTGATTTTATACTAATTTGTATTACAATAGAAACATTGAAATTTGTTCTGTGATATTAATGATAATGATGAAATTAATGATTAAACACTAATGTAATGCATTATATACCTAGAAAACAATCGTCCTATTTCCTCTCACAAAAGAGTGAAAACAAGATTAATGAACTGTTTTTTAAGCCTTTTTAAATGTGGTGGTTAAGCTTCTATTTGAAGTCTGCGTCTAGCTGCAGTTGTCTGTTAAAGGTCCAAGATGAGTCGACCTGTCTACATGAAACATCTTTTTCTTGCACGATTTCCATTTAAGGGTGCTGATGAATACAGCAAAGACCAGAGTTTAATCTAATTCAGGGAGCTTAAATTCAGTACTTTATTTTTCAAACTGTCTTGTGCAGGTTACCAACAGTCACTGCATGATCAATACAAGATATGGAAGTTTAGGGAAGTGAAGGGCACACTTGATTTAATTAAAAGGGAGATTTTTTTCTGGTGCTGACTTATAATCGCCTTGTTTTTCCTCTGCTGTGCCTTCCCATTATTTTTAACATACAGTAATGAAAGTCTATGCTGATTGCAACCACACTGGTGGATCCTCTGCTCATTTTAACACATTAACATAGTTTGCAACAACTAGATGAGTTCTTGATGAAAGTGATTTGATTAGAAAATGGTGGATGCGTATGAAATGAAGGCTGGAATACCTCAGTTAATTCAGCTTAGAAGTGTTTTATACTACGCTCACTGATTGCACTTCTAAGAAAGACCTTTTTATACTGATGCCAACCAGTTTTTTTATTATTCATATCACTAGCAACCTAAAAAACAAAAATCCTACTTTGATAAACAAACATTTGGTGAACTGGAGCTCTGATTTTCAAAAATCAGTTCTGTTGATATTTTTACCAATATTACATCAACTTACATCAGACTGGTGATATATTAGCATTGTGGCGGCAGCAACCAGAAGAACCACATTCAGTGCCCTGTTGGGAAACAAAACCCTGGACTCTGACCGCACAGCCCCCTGCAGAGCAGAGTAAAGTGGAAGCGAATTTACAAATGCAGATTAATTCACATTAATTGCCCTGGGTGAGTTTCAGTGCCAATAAAATCAAGCTTAAACATAAGTCATCTGAAGAGTGAAAAATTATCAGTTTTGTTGCTTCCAGTTAAAATAAATTTGGTGAGGTGATTTTCTGAGCTGTATGAAACAACAAATTAGCTCTCACAGATATAAATTGAAGATTCTGAATTCATGAAAGGGCACTTTAAGTTTTATATGTTTAATATAATGCAATAATAATCAAATAATCAAAATGTGATCATATTATGAATGAATGTTTATTTCTGGGAATATTCTATATTTTTGGTACAATCAACAAACCAGCAAAATGCATAAACAGACCAGATCTGTAAAATGAGGCACAAATATGAAATTTTATTTTTATGAGACATGTTACAATACAAGTTATTGTTTACACTTTCTGTTGATGATTATGCATTCACCAAACCAACTATAAATCGCTGGATTCTGGCAGCGATGTTTTGTCTGGTTGTGTGTTGTGTTCAATATGTTTATTTACTTGCTATGCTATGACCCGCCCATTGATCCCACCACTGCACAATGTCACGGATTTGTTTTAAGTGGTTTCTTTTTCTTTTTTTTTACTTACATTACATAAAATGTTAAACACGTTGTAAATAATAAGCTCTATTTTGTTTCAAATTCATTCATGTCAGGTAGTAAATTGACTCTTCTGGAATCAAGATAACCTGACTGTCACTGAAGTCCTTCACAGCATATTTGCATAAAGTTGAGCTTTTGTCCACTTTTCCCTGTCGCCTCGCTGGGGTCCTTTTGTCTCTGTATTGCACAGCGGAGTGTACTCATAGAAAACCCCTGACAATTAATGACAGCTGTTGCTGCGCCAGTGATTTGTCATTTGTAGTGTGAATGTAGCACTAAACTTTGTACTTAAGATCTCTTTTTTTCAGACAGTATTCTCTTTTTTTGTCTGCAACTGCTTCAAAATACTGCTGCTATGCTCTGGATATGTTGGGGCCACTTTATTAGGTACACTAATGCAATCCAATGAAGCAGCTGTCAAGAGTTCTACTTTTATAAGGCTTTAATTTCTCAATTTTTGTTAAAACTGTCATAAAGGTGCTAATTCTATTATATTGTTTATTACTTCATTTAATAATGAATAATCCCCTTATTTAAATGATTGTCCTTTCTTAACCGTCTCTATGAACACTGAGTGTAAACATTCAGAGCGTTTATGTGGTCAGACAACACATCATACAAACCACCTGTCTTTTCACTTTTCAATAGCAGAATGTCCCTTAGTCACAGATGTTACAAAGGGATCAGTAATTTCCTAATACAGCTGGGCACTTTAGTTTTTAGCAAATGTTACTTAAGCAGGAGTAAAAAGTGCATTTGGATTATTTTAGCAGTGGATTAACACACATTTGGTGCTCTAGTGAGTGCTTCCAGCAGCATGATGGTGTATGTGGGATGTATTCAAAATAAACCACAGTGACCGTGTTCATTGGCATGAAGGAACATCTCACCCAGTGCAACAGTGCGGCTTATTGATGTGTTTGAACAACAGAAGTCTGTATCACAGATGAATTCTGTTGTGTACTGTTATGCATCAAGCTTTAAGTACACAGACAATAGTTTGTTAGGATCAATTCACTGTTGGTTTTGATCTTTTCATGAACTTTGTTGACATTAACAAAACATAGACTATTACCAGACTTTTGCTTTAAGCTAAAACATAAATCCTGTTAATGGTCAGTACATTTTTGGGGGTCTTTGTGGGCAAACGTCAGCATGTTTGTGCTCTTTTCTGAGTCTGAATTTATAATTCACCATTACTTTTTAGGAATCACAGCTAGAGACAAAAATGCCTCCAGGGCTGCAAACATGAAAACAGCAAGGTCAGTATTTACTCTGGCATTGGTAATATAAAGCTCATCTCAGCACTAGTGTCTCCAATTACGACAGACCACTGGGCTCACTGCTTTTTCTTAATAGCTTCCTCCATATCTGACACTCTTCATTTCATGTAATAAGAGTCTTCAAGATGTGAATAAAGGTATGCATATGATTTGGTACAAGGGCTGAAAATGAGATATGCCTCAAGGCTCACTTCAAACAAGACAAAATTTGCTGCTCAAGAGAAACTCTGTGTCTTTAAACCAGACATCTGTTCTTCGTCCCTAGTTGGGGCCTAAAGAAAGCAGCCTGGACTTGGGTGCCAAGGAGCCTCTTGTCTAAATCTTTGCCAGCTTATTTGTCATCATGGCATCATTGACCAGAGGACCAGCAGGCCACTCAGCCTAATAGTTCAGTCATCTGTCGGTTCATCTCACAACTCACAGCTAAAACCTTGTGACACAGAACATCAGAGAGAAGTGAAGGAGAAAGAGGAGGAGGGAGAAAAGAGTGAAACAAAATCCCTGACTGGATTCACTACTTGCTGTTAACATCATAAAGTCACCTAAAGTTTATTGCACGTCCATTTGCAAGCAATCCAACGAGGGACTTTACTCTCCCAGGAAGCCTCAGAAAGCTCTTTTACTGCCTGACCTTCCTATGTTTTTATGGAGCCAGGGAGCAATTGAACATGTTTTAGTTTCTCTGCTACACCAGTTAAGATGCAAGAAAGTGATCTGCTATCTGACTGCAGAGGTTTCCGGGTCTGCTGTGGAGGAGCTGGTATCTGTCTGAAACATCTCAACTACATTCATCAGTGCTCAACCCAGCTGGCTACGTGGACATCTGTCCAGCTCCAATTTATCATAAAACTGGCTTTAGAGGTACATTATGCAATTACCGTGGAACTAAGAGTCTGTAATAAAGATGTTCAAGTACACAATGAAACAGTGGCTGGAAAAGACATCTGACTGCATGAACAATAGGCAAGAAGATGGTGTCAGAGAAAAGAAATCTCTAGAAGCCCGCTGACTGCTGGATAAAGAACCTGTCATACAGCCACAGCTCCAGTTTATCTTTTAATTAACATCTCATACACCAAGACAAACACACCATCAATAATGCAGCAGTAACATGCTACAATATTAATGTCAGATGAAATGAGGTAATTAGATGAGGAAACTATTTTGAGCCTTTGAGTCTGCCCAAGCTAGCACGTGGAGTCAAATTATTCAGGAAAAAGAAAAGGGATCCCACTAAAATAGAGCCATGAGAAGAGAACAGCAGCTGATCTCATGTGTGACTGTGGCCTAACGGTAGGGGAGCGAGGGCCAACATTTTGTTTGTCAGGATGAACAAATGGTGACAAACGATGGCAAATTGTAGTGAAGGCCCCCTGCTGAGCTATGGTGTGCCCGCTGGGGTCCCAATAGAGCAGAGGTGATAGCTTGAGAGAATAAAGACACACACACATGTATAAAGTTATCGAATTGTAATAAAGTTCAAGGCGTGGCGTGCATACAGAAACACCCCAATACACAATAAATAATAAGATGCCGGAGAAAGAAGCCATTGGAAGACTGGAGACGACACAAAAAGGCTCCCTGACAATCTAATCCAATGTTTCACATGAAAGAGTTGAGCCTTTGCTGAGGACTAAACAGCATTTGGTCTAATCCTATGAATCTATATGATCGAGACAGATGGAAAGTAAGTTCTCTGTTTCTTTGCCTCTGGGAAAAAAAAACTCAGGCACCTCTAACCCTGCACTTCTGATTATCCTGTGGAATGAAGTAAGTGAAGCTCTCTGCAGTGAGCAGCGTGGTAGAATGTAGCAACCACAACACGGTCATAAATAGATTCCAGGGGCCAGTTCCAGCCATGTACAAAAAATAAGTGTATTTCATTTAATTGGCTGGATAAGACAAAGATTTTTAATTTCCCCTGAGATCTGGGTTGCCAACTTTTGTTTTTACGCTGCAGAGAAGAAGAGCTGCACTCAGAGCAGTGCCAGGAATTTACAATGTTCTCTTTTCCACAGGCAATGCCGTGTTTTTTCTCTCCTCAGAGAGCTCCACGGATATTGGATTAATTATGCAGATGTTTAAATATCAACCCCGATAAAAGACTCTTACTAGTCTGTGAACCTTAGTTTGTCTGTGCTCAGTCTCTTAAGACCTATCATGGCATATGCTCTGCCACAGAAGACAAACTTACAGCTTTTCCTCTCCCTCTGTTTCCCCTTCCCTTCCTCCCTCCTCCACACAGACAGGCCATTGTGTGCGGGCACAGATGAGATTTGCATGCATGTTAGACTGGATTGCACATGCAGGCTCTGGGAACCAGGACCCCTGCGGTCTCTCTTCACTGTTTGGGCCCAAAACCGGCAAGCTGTCGTTTCACTCTCCAACTTCAAACAAATCTCACAGCTTAATTGGCTCAGGAACATATAAATTCAAAGGTTAAATTCCTAGATTTGAGAGAGTGGGAGACAAAGTTTTAGAGATTCTTTGCAGCTGCCTGCTGGAATTTGCCTCAAAATCAATCTCATGAAATACCCCTCATCGAGTTTTATATCCATCAGCTGTGAGATTCATAACTAGGAGAGATAAGAGTGTGTGAAAGGGTTAATCCTCGAAGTGATATGTATAATGAGAAGTTTAATCCTTGATCTGAAGATGCTCTGTGTAAGAGGGTGGAGATAGCAGATAAGAGCAGTCAAATCTCCTTAAAAATAGCCAAGGACACAGCATCAGTCTGCCAGGAGATGTAACAAACATTTGATGAATTGATTTTAATGTCATATTGCTTCTATGTCGATACTTTCCTTGATCATGTTTCGGCGTGTGTGCTTTGGTCAAGCATCTCCATCATCCATCAGTATATTTATAGTGCGTTTGTTGACAACAGAACAGTAAAGTGCCTGCAAACAGACAATAAAACAATCTAATCTCAAAGCACTTGTGTGTCATTATATTTATTCATACAAGCATTAAAGTAAATTGTCAAATGCTGTCTTCTTTAAGCAGCTAAGCCCCGCGGAGCTTCTCCGCTCAGCAGGATTATAAATGAGATAGGATTTAATATTGATCCTCGGCTGACCTCCTATGAAGTTCTCATCATTTTATAATATTCTTCACACATACTGTTAATGAGATCAATGCGCTCCCACAGGTCCATGTGCAGATAAACCTTGACCTTAAAGCTGTCAGACAACAAGCATGACCGGACTTTTTTATCATCACAGGAGGATAAAGCTGGGTGGAATGAAGTGTGAGGATTTGTTGTTTACTTGACTTGTTTACTGCACTCAGTTGCACATACAGTGAGTAAGAAGATTTCTCATCATTCCTTCATGCAACAGGTTGAACAGGCATGCATCTACCCACAGAAATAAGACGTTGGTTTGAACAGTACTCCATTTTGCCTCCACAGCACATTGAGCTCTGCTGAGGAACGCCACCATCAAAGGGCCAGACCGTGACATATTGGATAATTTTTACCTCACACTGGAACGAAACTGGTTGATGAGCAAATTTACCGTCAGCTCTGAGTCTCCCTGGTGCTGCTACTGAAAAAAAAAGCCTCTCTCTCTCTTTATCTCTCTCTCTCTTTACAAAGCAACACCGAGGTTATAAGCAAGCCACATACTTAAATGAGCCTGATAATTATCTGAATATATTTCCATTGCTATTACAGTGGGCTCCAATCAATGAGTGAGGTTGCCTTAAACTCATGTATACCCCTAAGGCATTAATTTCACTAAGGCTTACATATGAGTATGGGGGTGGATAATCGGTGTGGGTGTTGGCAATTGATTCAACGTATCAGAGGCAATGCCAGCCGTAGAGAACACAGTGATGGGAGCTATAAGGAATGCAGAGGGAGGCTACCTGAATGACTGTAGCCTCTAAACATATACATACCCCAGAGCGCCAGTGTCACATGTAATAAATCAAATAATTTGCTTTCCCACCAGCCAGTCCTGTTTTTGAATCTAAAGCTGCTCATGAGAAGTGGGGGGAGGGTGGAGGGCATGAAAAATTGTGATTTGTATTCATCGATACCGAGCCACGAGCCCACACTGTCCCCTCTCCTCTCATTTCTTTTCTCACTCCCCTGTCAGCTCATTAGTCGCCCATCTTGATATTGCTATAAGGTGTAGATTCAAACTCTCATCCAATTATGCCTGCTCACACACACACACACATAATACTGAGAATTAGATAAAGAAAAACTTTCACATAATTGGTCACAAATTTCCCTCTGTGTACGTGTGTGTGTGAATGTGTGACAAGCAGTTTCTTTACATCTTTAACTCACTCACACACACAGTATTGGACTTGAGCCACACCCTGGCAATGACATCCAGAAGTCAGATTCTTAAGTCAGCAACAATGACGGTGAAACTGTAAATCTCTGCCCAAGCTGGCAGGAGACCAATTGCTGACATCTATTTAAAAGATTTTTTTAATGAATAGCCTCCACCGAGGAAACAAAATTACATCCTGTATAAATATATTCTGGTAAAATTAAATATGTTAATAAATGATTTGCAAGGACAAATCTTTCTGCAAAAAATATGGATGGGGGGAAAAGTGAGTCATGGAATGAATGTAGCTGGCCTGATTTCATTCCCTTTTGTATTTTTCACCAACTCATCTATCATCTACAATCCATTAACAACCATCCTCAGTCCAGCTAATACCATCAGGAAGAGAAGAGCTACTCTGTGCCCCTCTGCTGCCGCTAACATAATTGTTATACATTGGCTCCAGTCAAATGCTGTTTTCCTCTTTGTGACCAATTACCTTTGTCTTTGTTAGATGACAGCATCAATTTGCCTTAAAAGCTGGTCAATGCAAAAAACAGCCATTAGTAAATTTCCTTTTTTATAAAAAGTGGATGTATTTGAATTACATGCAGAACATTTATTAGGTGAAAACAAGCAACATAGAGGCTGGAAAAATTGTATTCGAACCTACATACAGTATCGTCTCATATTGTTTATGTCTTCATCCTCTGCTTTCACCTGTGGCTGTATTGGCATCATATTTTCTGCACTCTGCTGCTGCAGAACAAATACAGTATATTTTTACGATTATGTTTTTCTCTCCTGTTCATTACTTCCACACTAAGCCACCCTGGACTGACCTGCTGTCATAAATGGCAAATGTGGATTATTTTTGGTTTAAGATATCCAAATATATAAGGTTTTTATGTTAGTTCCAGAGTGAAGAAACAGGTTCATTTCACCTCTTTAGACCATAAAACCATTATGTATATATTTATAGGGTGTGAGGGTTAAAAAGACTTGTGTGTTGTCTCTGGTATCAATATGCAGACAAATAAACCACCCAAGCTTGGCGTACAGTAATTGGCACCTCATAACAATCAAAGGTAAGACTGGGATATGACAGTAAACTGTAGTTACTTCGCTGTTCACAGTTCAGTTCATTGTACAGCAACAACACAAAATAGCACTAAACACTGAATAATGGTTCAAGTCACCAAGATATTTTTACACCCAACTGCACATAGCCAAGTTTTTCTTCCTCAACATGGCATGAAAACAGTCAGCATATAGAAAGCAGACTGAGCATTTATAGTCACATAGTAGTAAAACATGCCTCCACAAAAGCTCTGCTACACCTTCATCTTCTACAACCAGCTCCACCAGAGCAACCAAGGTTTCCACTCTTCAATTATATAATATTATCTTACCGTTGACTTCTTCTGAAATCCATCTCCATAGCGACAAACTCTATTCTGTGGTTCACAGAAATAATTGTCATCTCCTGCATCAAATGGTTGTTCTGTGTATCTTTAAAATTTCATAACTTGAGCCTGAGGCCTCTGACTTTTCTATTTATGTCTATGCTGAGATGTGTGCTGTCTCTATAGGCTGTTACAGAGGCCAAGTTGGAGGATACACTATGTGGCGGAACTGATCCAGACAGTCTTGGATAGGAAAGCAAGGATGATCACCGTGCAGAGCAGCAGTGGTGCCAAATACAGTAGAAAAACCTTTAATCAGTTTTTATAATCATATAATGAGACAGAGTTAATGCAAGTTAAAAGCATATTTTCTCAATCATCTTATTATGAGTCCTATAGTGCACAGTAGTGCATAATGTACAATATTTTCTGTCAGCGTCTATTTATGTTTGGTTTCTTCCTCCGTGCTGTTGCTGTTGGTTTGAAGAAGGGTGGGGTTCAGTTGGAAAAAGTGGTGGCATCACACACGCTCATTGGCCATTTTATTAGGTACACCTGCACAGTCTAATACAGTCCAAGGGGGTCTTAGTATTATTATTATTATTATTATTGAGGAGTGCATATATTAAGAGGGGATTGTAATGTTTGGGCCCCTCAAATGTGTAAATAGGGTTGCCAAAACATTAGAAACACCTAGGTGTGAGGCGGAGGTTGATTATCAGCAAAAATATCAGAGTCTTGTCGGTCACACAGCAAAAATATCTATCAAGAATTTTCTAACCAAATCTAGCTAATGTCAGCCGATATAAGCTATTGGTCCTACCAGATCTAGTAAGGCTGTAGCAACAAACCCATTTGCCTACTGAACTGAAGGGTGTGTTTGATAGCTCATGAATTACACTCTTTATTTTAGGGTGAATCTTTTTAGGATTCACATAGTCACACTGAGATAAATAATAACTTTACCCACTTTTTGATAACTGATGCTTCTTTAGCTATTAACATTCAATGTCATAGAGAAAAACTCAATGCAGGTGTGCAGGGGAGCTGTCAATATCTAGGTTGCTGTGGGAATTTGTTTAAAAAAACAAAACTCTAGGTAAAAGGCTGAAAAGGCTAAATAGTTAAAAGTGAGTAAATTCATGCTTGACCTGATTCTATGCAGCCTGTTATCTGTCTTAAAATGTCAAGCACCTGAATACGCTGATCAGGCCATGAAAGTACTTATATATATTATGTCCTTGAGTCGTTGAGATTAGAATTACCATTTTGGGCAAAAAGCCTTTGGAAAGCTAAACATCACATGCTGAGTGTAGGAAACTGGAAAGGTTACTGAGCCTTATCTGCAATTATGCAAAAACACAGAAATTGGCCAAACCCATGTTCACTGGTACAAAAGGAATCTACAATGCCTTGATGTTGCTTAGAGCATTCTCCTCTCCTATACAGATGTGTAGCATACAGCACATCCTAGAGGAGAATACAGGCAAGAACAGCTGACTATACTTTGTCATGTTTTGAATTATGAATAAAGGTAATTAAACTTTAAATCCTCCATAGAAAAAAAGATAGAGAGGACTAATTAACAAGTATTTCTTAATATTTGGTTTTAATTCAGGAGCTTCTTATTTGCCCGGAGAGATATAGAGGAAAAGAGGAAGATATAGAGGGAGAGATGCAGATAACATCAAACTGGTTTAGTCACATCCAAGGCTGTGTTTTATTTTAATAACCTTCCGTTTTCTTCCAACACTACAATTCAAAGACATCTGTAAAGCTTCATTCTCTTTGACCCTCTTCTTCTATCAGCTACACTGACACAGAGTTGCTAAGATGTTGACAACTCCACTTCTGCACTCATTGTGTCAACTGTTTCATTTTCAGAGAGAGGGGTGTTTTTTTTAGATGAATAAAGAATTTAGACAAGAAATGAAAAATTTCAACACTGGTCACATGGAAAAACCTGCTCTCTTATTTTTTCATCAACACCTGGGAATATAAATAGTTCAGTTTAAAAATAATGGCTTTCATCTTCAATTACCCTTCTGAATATTCAATATGAGAGCAATGGTGCCCCCTTGTGTAAAATTTAATTAATAGTCAGATAGCAATGTGCATTCAAGGTGGATTCTAAAAAAAATCTGCAGATGACAGAGATTGTGCAAGGTTTAAAACGTGCAGTACAGTAGGTTGTGAGGTACAGTATATTACCTGAACAGTTTTTATTCTACACTCGTACACTTTCCTCTTCAGCAAACGTATTGATTCTCTCAGAAGTGAAGGGTGCTCCCTTTGTCCGTCTTTAGCCTCTCTTGCTCTTCGCTCAGATTGCAGCTACCCACCACTGTCAGAGCTCTGGGCACTCTGCACTGCCCTGGGCTCAGTCAGGTGGTCGTAGGACAGCACCGTCATTACCTGCAATGTATGCATGTGCAGCATGATATGGCTTTGGAGAATAGAGAGCACCAAGTAATAAGCAGATGCTATCAAAGACATGCTGAGTTAAAGATTTTACTGGCAAGCCCACCCCGTAGCTACTGATTCTCAGTTTGGGCATGTGAAAAAAAGAAATCTTAATCCACAGCTTTCTTTTAAAAAGACAATTTGCATACTGAAAGTATGCATTTTGGATAATTGCATTAACTGTCTGTACCAGCTCCACTTGGTAGTATCAACATTATAGTTAAACATTTTGGGAACTAAAAGAGTCAGATGAGAAGACTGATATCACTCATGTCTGTATAATAAATATGAATATGCTAAGCTTAGCGAACCCAAAATATTAAACTGTTAATTTACAATATTATAATGTCACCAATTTTATATTCGTTTGTTGATTATTGCTGCCTTGTTCTACTTACTGTTATCATTAGGAGGAGAGCCAACATCATGCCCAGCATTATGTACAAATTAGTGGTCAGTCCTCCAGCCCACAAAGGACCCAAGATGGTGGCAAGGCCCCCAACTGAGCGTCTGACACCTTGGCTGAATCCTTTAGTTGATGCATTACAAAGAATTGTGGGTTATTTTGTTTGATGTGCCAACATTAAAATATGGCTCAAAAGAACAGTATGAATAAGTCTTTCTTTGCATAGCATATGCTGAGCAGCAATCTGTTGTTTTAATACGTTGAATAACGTGAACGGCGCCAATGTAAAATGAGCCAACCTTGTGTTTTCTCTGCAGTGACTTTGGAGAAGAGAGACACCTGAGACACGGCCACGAAGGGAAGCCCCAGCAGCTGCAGAAACACTCCGATGATGAAGGCAGTCAGCTCCCATCCATAACCACCTGGAGGGGATGCAAAGATAATAACTCAGTATTACTGAATTATAGGAATTTATCATTTACACAAACTCTTACATACTTACAACATATATTTATAATTTGGCAGCTCGCTCAGCTATTAAATTATAACATTTTGTGGCTTTTATTGGTGATATGTAGAGATAATGATTCAAAGTATGTGACTGATCATACTTCAGTTTTCCAGTTTCTCTTCTCTCGGTTTTTAAGTTCCTTCCATAAATGGGTTGGCAACACCAGAGATAGCTCTATCTGAAAACGAAACCACTGCCAAGCTGGCAGCCACCGCATTTTTGTTCTTTGCTGCTTTGCATCATGCACATGTTTGTGTGAATTTGTTCCCACTCAAACTGTTGGATGTTCCTGCGTAAGCTGAAAGTCTAGAATTTTATAATCAAAAAGCATTTTCGCTAATCAGACATGTTTCTTTGGCAGTCCAAAAAAAAAATTGGGTTTTTTTCAGGCATCTGCCTTTTAGGTTTTATGTCTTTGTTTGGTTGTTTTAACTGTAACTGTAGCAAATAGCAAACAAATGTAGGATGTGCTTTAACAAATAGCATTTTTCTCTAATTAGATTACTGTAATCCTTTTATGTGTACTCAGTCTCTCCTCAGCTCCAGCACCTGTCACTTGTAATCAGAGCGATAAACATGACAAGTTACCACACACGCATGCCAACATGAACGTTCAGGATCCAGTTTGCCTGAAAGATATCATTTACAGAGGACCTGCGATCCAGCCAGTGTGTAACCCAGTACGGCTACGCTGTGCTCTACACAGAAGGACAGAAAGGATTTGGCACAGAAAGTTAGCCATTTTTACGCCTTTGTGTTCCTTTGCATGTGCATCTAAGTGTGTTTATATGTTTTCCCAGACAGGTTAGCACCTCGAGGGTTGCAGAGGAAGATGAGGCACCAGATACAGGCGGTGGAGCAGATGACCAGGCCCACGGCCAGCAGGGCACGGTCTGCCACCTTCCTGCTCAGCCAGCGCACACAGAAGAAACCCAGGATGACCTCCACCCCACACAGGCTGTACATCAGGCTGTTTCCCAGCTCACCGAAACTGAAGTAGCGCTGCGTCAGAGGTGTCACCATGGTCTGGGGATTTTTTAGAAAGATGTTCACAAGGTCAGTCAGTTATACAAAGTGATTCAGTCAGAGGTAGAGGAGGAGATTCTTATTAGAGCTGAAATGAGCAGCTTTTAAGTCCTTCAAAGCCTTCATTCAGTCCAGCTCAAAAGAAGTGCTCTGTTTTGATATTTAAATGAATATTTAATCCAGGTCAGCACTGTGTGACTTTTCAGTCACTGTAGTTTAATGAGAAGTAAGAAGGCCTGTGTGTTTTTCACGTTCAGGACACAGACTAATTATGTGCAGTCATTACATCTGATTATTCTTATATAGTGTTAAGCAACACTTCATTATTTTCCCAGAGTAATAGTGCTAGTCTTTACAGGTAAGACTCATGAAGATGAAACCCCAGGTAAAATAGTGTGACATTGTGTGAAATGTTTGGAAACTCAGGTTGATTGATTTCAGTGATAGTTGCTCTCACCTCCAGTGCTGTCTGATTGAAGAGAGTGATGAACTGAGCTGTGAGGAGAACAACCACCTCTTCTCTCAGGAACTCTGCAGAGTGAAAGACAGAGATATACTAAAAACAAGAGAAAAATCTAGAGATAGTCATAAAATAGGCTCAAGGAGGACCATTAAATTGAAAGTTTAGACATGCAAGTTAGGTTAAGATGAAAGACAAAGTTTAAAGGGAAAAGAAAACTTGAACTATGTGAAAGTAATCGTAAGACTAAAGGAGGCTGGTGAGGCGAATCCTGACAGCTTCGTCCTGTTGATTGTCTAGGCCAATAAACTGTCTGCTTCTGTTTTAGAGATAAGTGTGAGTTACGCTTCTTTTTTACATCCAAAACATGATAACACAAGAAAAAAAAGAAAAGTAATTTAATAAATTTCAAATTTTGATACTAGCTTTTCTGGAACAACAAACTCCCTTATGGACTTGGAAAGGAGGAAAAATGAGCTGGGCTTGCTGCTAAATTTGGATGTACATGCCAGATGGCTGGAGGAATGGTTTGATATTACACTGTGTGATCTACTATGATTCAGATCGCTCTGTTCAGTGTTTGCACTATTATTTACAGATTTAATTTCTGCACCCTACCTCATATATACATGACTTTAAGGTTAATATGAACGAGAATGAGATTCATTTAAAGGGGGCCACAAGGAACTTAATGCTGCACTTCCATAAAGTTGGAGATGAGGCAGATTTTTTGAAAATCAATGTTACTGAAACCAAGATAACCTGACTTTTAGTTCCTAGTGTGAGTGTACATCCTAAATCACTGTAGTCTACAAGCTGACAAAGCTCCCCAGAAAAGAATATAACTCTTTCTTATGTGTAAACTATTCTTCATGCAAGCATATGTCACAAAATGTTTTACTATTCGTTTAAACCATTAATAAATGTTGATATTTCTAAATAAATCCATCCATTTTCTTAACCGCTTGTCCTCGTAAGGGTCACGGGGGGTGCTGGAGCCTATCCCAGCTATCATCGGGGGAGAGGCGGGGTACACCCTGGACAGGTCGCCAATCCATCGCAGGGCCGACACATAGAGACAAACAACCATGCACAC
>JAUMHL010000010.1:6655362-6685479 GCA_032362345.1 Sandelia bainsii
ACAAACAACCATGCACACTCACATTCACACCTACGGACAATCTTAGAGTCACCAATTAACCTAACATGCATGTCTTTAGATGGTGGGAGGAAGCAGGAGCACCCGGAGAGAACCCACGCAGACACGGGGAGAACATGCAAACTCCACACAGAAAGGCACCAGGTCCTTCTAACTGTGAGGCGACAGTGCTAACCACTACACCACCGTGCTCTAAATTAATCTTAATATAAAATCTTAATATTTTTCTCTGGGCCTTAAGATATTTGAACTACTTTCATTTTCCTCTTTCTTGGTCAGTTCTCCTGGTTTAAACTTATCGTGTACCTGTAATTACTCATCTGAATCATGTGCAAAATCTTTATGTTTTGATTCCTCAAATCTTATGATTCATGATTTGGAAAAAAACTACTTTGTCTCATTTTGCCATCGTATTTTAATTTGTGTAATGCTTTGAGTTGGATTTTTAGAGTTTCGACTTGTGCTAGCCTTCACAGCGTTAACTTCAGATCAGGCAGTGCTACAATATAGTAAGTCTATATAAAATAATAACAGAATTTAGATTGAAATTAATCATTTTTCCTTGTGGGTATGACATTTTCTCAATAATATAACATATTAAAAAACAAATGACATTTGTTTATCATTCTTGTTTCTTTCATAATTAACCAAATGTTGAGAAGTTTCACATTTTTAACAGTGTCAAGTGTGAGACAAATTGTTTATTTCTAACAATGTTACCATGGAGATAATATTTAAATTCTCACAGCTCACTGATGATGTCATGTGTGACATCACAGATCATAGCTCCAATGCAGAAATCAGAGTTTGTAAATAGAGGCTGACAGGCCAATATCAACTGAGCTCAGGTCGACATGGGTTCCCTTAGATGGAATCCCTGGACCTACCCCACCCCTTCAGAGGTGAACCAGTTGAGTCGCTGACCGTCTCCAGATGCCGTCCCAACCTGGGGATGAAATGTGTGTGTAGTCAGCGTGCAAAAACCGAGCCCTGGGAAGCCGTGCTCAACTCGTTTGTCCCCCCATCTCTGGTTGTGTGGTGTTGGACCCAGCTGGGCTAAATTCCATCTTTGTATCTAACTTCACTTAAAAACTGTTGAAAGCAATGACTCCTTTTGCTTTTAACATCTCAGAGAAACTAATGGAGGGCTGGCAATAGCACGTTTTGCTGTAATCATTCCATATTTTGAAAGTAATTATGGTGTTCAAAGCAATTAATCATTTAGCTTCATAATTTTGAATTAATCTCTCAACTCAAATGTCAATTAGCATTTATTGGGTGATCTTTACTTAGTAAAATCTTCAGTAACATACAAAAGGGGTTTTGTACATCTGCAGAAATACTAACCCAGTTCAGACTGAAAGCTTTGGAAACAAATATTATTACTTTCCTCTATCATGTCAATAAAGTCAGCATCAAGTGAGAAAAATATAACAGGCTGAGGGAAAGAAAGTGCTGTTTTTTCCTTTTTATCCATGACCCCAGCCAGAAATAAAAAAGATTTGGTAAGGATTGTTAAAAGATCTGCCTGAGTTTCAAAGGTTCCTCACAGATACACAACAACCGGAGCTCAATAATTCACAAGAGTGAATACCAGACACACTGTAAGGGCTCAGACACACTCCTACAGCATGTGCAAAAGCCACAGATTTCCTCCAGTTTTACTTCCTAGTTTGTGGTGTTGTAGGTTTTCTTCAAAACAAAAAGTCAATTAGTGAGAAGAATGTTGGCCACAGTACCAATTCTGTCAACTACAGCAAGCCAGTCAAAAGAGAAGGAAGTCTGCTTTGCGACATCTTCAAAGAGTGAAAGAATCGATTGGAAGCTTTGACACAGACAAACACACATACAGAGAGAAGAGAGCGACTAACAAAGTACAGAAAAAAGTTAATCAATAACAAGCACACAATCACTGCTTGCAACCCATGTTAACGTACTATGACACTAATCCATCAGGATACCTGACATCATTCGTATATACACACACATAGAGGCACACTGACATAAACCAGACACATACATACAACTTCAATCAATACACAGGGAATGTGATCTGACATGCCATGCAGAACTGCTCAGAGAGACATGGGGAAAGGAAAGAGTGGGTAGGTATGATTGTGTCTGTGTGTATGTGCACGCAAGAAAATCAATAGAGCAGATACGAAACATGTGCATTGGCAGTGACACGTCTTCCTAACTGAACCCAACAAATAGGGCAGAGGAAAACTGACAATCATTGCTTGGGACAGACAGTCAAACCTGCTCACTCACCTCTGCTGGCACTGAAGTTTCTGAAGGGGTTGGAGATCTCAGAGGCGCTGTGGACGGGTTGCATCTCACATGAGGTGGAGGTCTCCTTTTGGTTGGAGCTGACAGCTCTGTAGGTGTGTACCGGCTCCTCGTCAGACCCCATCAGCGGCACCTCTTCCTCATCACCCTCCTCTTGTTTCATCTCCATCATCACAGCTCCACCCTCTGAGCTGAAGGATGGTGCATCCCAGTACAAAGCAAGGATGACAAACTGAAGCAGCACCCACAACAGGCACATGAAGATCTGAGCACAGAGGAGAAAGACAAGAATGTCTTCAAATATTTTATAATTTAACTTCAAAAGATGTTCTTTTCACAACATCAAAAAACTAGAAAGAAATCTATCAGGAGAGATGAATTATTTGATATATGGGGGAGAGTGTTCAAAATGAAATAACCCAGTTCAGTGAAATCAAGAGAGATGGACAGTGTCAGATTATGTGGAAAAATGGAAGTAGGCGTGGAGGAGCTTTGTTCTGTCTCATTTAAGATATATCTGTGTTACAGGTGTTTTATTCAGAGAAAATCGTGAGATCTCTCTGAATAAAGCAGAGATCGATACAGGTTGTTACAGGCCTGAGTATTGCTGCAGGTCTTTTGTATTCTTCTGACTCAGCAAAGAAAAAAGAAGAACGAAAATACATGTGAAGCCAGGAGAAGTACAGAATGCAGAGTGACTATTTCTGAAAACTGTTTCTGTATTCATGAGGCTTTTGGAGAACTTTAGATTACTGATTATATGGATGCTTTTACCCCAGGAGACGTGTACTTGTTCACAGCAAAGGGACCCAGTTTGAAATCACACAGCCGCAGGAACAGGTTGAACGCCGGCCCTGGAGAGACGGAAGGAATCGCTTAAAAGAGGAGACGGAATAAAAACAGGATGTTGGAGTGCGTAACCTCCAACTTAGTGATTTTATTGAACGTTTCCTTCTCACAGTAGAAACTGAACATCAAAGAATACATCATAAAATCTTTCTTTATGTCTGATGTTTCTCAGAAAACCGGGGAAGTAGAGAGAGGTGAAATGACACCTCTCTCTGGGGTAAGATGAAGGGGGAAGGGACTGACCGACAAGTAGGCCAGCTTGTCGACAGGCCATGATGGCAGCAAAGATACCAGCACGCTCCTCTGGCCGAGTGCTCCTAGTCAGGAAACCAAAGATAGAAGAGCCTGCTCCTGCACCAACACCTGAGAGGAAAACATCATCTTACCCCGAGCGTTAAGATTTTAACATAGGTGTAATGTGTGGGTGGTGTGGGTGTTGTTTCACTGCATGCATGCATGTGTGTGTGCGTCACCTGCTACAAGCCGACTGCATAACAACAGCCACTTTGAATATCCAATAAAATACATGAAGTTACCTGAGGACAAATAAAAATGAAAATCATGCATGGACACCAAAATGCATCTCCAGTGTGAAACGAATTCATGAAAAAAAGAAACTAATGGCTGTGCCCAAAATAATTCAGCACGGCTAAAATATGAAACACCTCAACTGCTATTTTATGAATTATCATGAAATTTAGCACAGACATTCTTGGTGCTCAGACAGCGAATGACTTCCCAAGTAGCTTTTCCTCCAGTGCCATCAGCAGGTTCATATTTATGATTTTGACTGGCATGTCTCAACAGTTATTGGATGAATTGCCACAAAATGAGTTCCCCTCCAGAAAAATCTGATAACCTGTACTTTTTATCTATCATCATTTAGTATGGTAACATGAATGCATTGTAAAAAATAATACTGTACATTTCATGATCACTGCCTTAATGCATTGTGCAGACAGGGGAAACAAAGACAATTTGAATGAAAGGAACAACCTAAAATCTTTTTTTTTGGTAATGTATAGTGAATGAGTTAATTGCATGAGCAACAAAGTTTAACACACCAACAGAACGCGTGACATGAAATCTATCATGTGACTTGCCCTGTGTTCTGACTACTCACCAGCAATCTCAAAGAGATTAGAGAAAAGAAGGATGGATTTTGTAGTTTTGCTGCGGTCTGACCAGAACCCAAAAAGCGGGCCTGTGAGCAGCCCGGTCAGACTGAAAGCAGACAGACCCAAACCCAGGAAGTACGGAGGGGCCTTCAAGATCTGCAGATAACTCCATATTGTAGGCAGGATGACAGCTGAGACCATCAGAGACAAACGATGGAGGTTGAGTGTGGAAGACAAGCAGAGAGATTTGTAAATGACAAGCTTGTTTACCCACAGAAAAATATATTTGAATTAAATCAGATGCCATAGCCTCTGTGATGCGTGAGCACAGCCAAAATACCAGGCAGATTTTTATTCCAGTCTGCTCTAATGAGAACATTATCTCATGTCTACATGTCCACAAAGCTGTCATAATGAACTTACCATACTCAATGCCGCTCAGCATAAATATTAGTCCAATGGTAAAAAAAGTTAGATTCCTCTTTTGGTGATTGTCCATTATGCGAGGTGGCTTGCTGTCTTTTGTACGCCGACCTCTGTTTGAACGGCTTGTGCAGAAATGTTGTTCAGAGCTTTAATCACCTAACAGGAGACACTGTGCATCCAATTACAACTGCTGGCCTAGATAATCAGAAGGATATGTCGCACCATTGCACAAGATCATTTCAGAACTTTTTGAGAGAAAAAAAACAACTATAATATAAGTCTTTTCCTATAGAAGTAGTACAGCAGGGTTGAGACCTAAACCGCAGGCCATAACCCTATCAAAACAGCGTTGGAGACATTAGAGTCCAGTTTCAAATGATTGCAGCAGTCCATTTCCATTAGGCATTTATGTTGAAGATGAAATTCTGTTTGAGTCACATCCACGGTGCAGCACCACACTGCGAGCCTTACGGTCAAGGCAATGTCTCAAGTTACCAGGTGAGGTAAAGTACACTGAGCTTTATACATTTTTAATCTTGTTTTCTCCTGTTTCTTCAAAAGCATTTGATTCTCCCACAACCTCATGAAAAAATGTTCCACAGTTATATCTTTGCTATTGGTTGTGGATATGACTTTACTATCTAAAAAACCACAGCAACTCCATTACCTGTTCACAAATATAGTAAATCACATACAGTCATAAAGCCATACAGGTAATAAAATATATCAGATAAACCATAATTACATTTCCCAGAATATGGAGTTTTAACACCAACATTCAAAATAATGCTCTATTGTGTTCAATACTGAATAAATTTGATATGACATCGCTGTCGTCTGTTTTATTGAATGGCTGGCTCCATTTCCAAACTGCTGTGGTGTTCCTAGCCTTGGGCTCATATTAAACAGAACTGTCACCAAGTTAATACTGCCATATGTTTTTCTAGTAATCCATGAATAATACAAGGAGTTTCAATTATTTGAATAACACATATAAAGTCGCTCAGCATCCTGTGCTCATATCACACATTGATGGGACTATCTGAGAGGTTCCAAGCTCAGCAGGACAACGAGATAATGAGAGGTCACAGGACACATGTGTTTGGGTCAGTATTTTGTCTGTTTATGTGTGTAAATGTGTGTTGAGATGGTTCATTTGGCAATCAAATGCCACTTTATGCCTTTTTTCCAGTTCTATTTTTCAAAGCGACTTGATAGAGAAAGTTCTGACTCTGAACACTGTCATCATGCATGTGTTTCATTTTGTGCAAATCGTTTATAAAGGGATTCAGTTTTTCCATGACAAACTGCTGCATGCAGCTCAGTCTCACTGGCCCACTGAGAGGCCATTAGCATCCTACCTGCCTTACCTGTGGTGGTTTCTATAGAAACACACATGAGGGCGGAAGGTGTTGTTGCACTCACCTTTGAGCCTCTGTAAACAACAGGAAGCTCCCTGGTGAATAAATTGCAATCTGGTCCAGCCAGTCAGTCAGAGTGCTGCACTGGAGCCTGCTGGAGATACGAAATGATGTCTGAGTTGTTGACAGAAGGAAATTTGACTTTCAGATAGAGACGAGCTTGTTAGGCAGCTATACAAACTTGGGTCTGGGAGGTGGCTGAGATAGGAGTGGGCATGATCTTGCACACAGCTTCTCCCCGGAGGTCGTTCAGTATCCCTATTAACATCAACCTGCAGGGTGCTCGCAGGCGGCAGACACGGTAAGCGAAGACTATCGACTGGGTTGGGCAGCAAGGCTTTGAAAACACAGCTGGGAGTTCATTATGAAGAAACACTGGTGAAATTTTTTTTTTTAAAGCTTCAAGTTGAGGTTTGAGATGAGTTTTCATTATTATACTTGTGTGTCCGTTATGTGTGGAAAAAAGGCTCGATGTGCCAAAGGTAAACTGAAAAAAAGGTTCATATTGACTAAAATCACTTAACATTGTAAGTCCACCAATCCCACACTTGAAGGATGATGGACTTATTTACTTAAAGCAATTAGCCTGTAAAAACTGTTTCATGTCTTCTGCTGAAGAAGCTCTGAAGATGCTTTCTGACAAGGTAGCCCTAAGTATTAATAGAGTTTATACTTAAAGGTACTTTGTGGAGTTTTTATCCACCAGTGGTGCTCTGGAACAATTTTTTTACGAGTGGGTTCAGTTTTATTTTATACATGGATGTGTGTTAGTGTACTGATCATGTGGTACACAATCAATCTGATTATAATCAATATAATTAAGTGGTAATAAGCAAATTTACTAATGCTAGTAAGAAAGCATTTTTCCATCAATACAAACAATGCAGTACTCAAAATACAGCAAAAAACTGTTTCTCAGTCAGTTTTATTAGAAAGTCAGGATGTCTCGACCTCTGCTGCTTTGTTCTTTTTAGGGATGTAATGTTGGTTTCTCACTGATTTGGTCAGACCACCAGCAGCACCATCACGTCAAAAATCCACCCTCCATCCATTATCATAACTGATTTCCTGTTAAGGATCACTGCATTAAACATAGTTACATCCCTGGTTTCTATGCATATATTCCGGTGTATGTAACTGTATTTGTCTATGACACAGGGAGGTCCTCCACACAGGGGCAGCGCAGGACCAAGAGTGGTGCAGAGGGGTGGATGGGCATGGGGGACAGCGAGTTCGGACACAGATGCCAGTGATCAGTGTCGGGGAGGACAGAGCCATCCTGCTGGGCTTCACCATGATTGCCTTCTCAGTGCTTATGTTCTTTGTAGTTGGCATCACTGTGGTCAAACCTTATATTAACAGGTACAAAGTCCATGCTACCGTACATGTGATGAGACAATACATTACTATTTTGAGTGAACTGATTGACCATTCAGTGGATCAATGTCATAAAATGAGCCAAACTATGATATAACAGTGAAAATAAGCACGTTCTCATGTTTGATCAAATCTAACCAGTAAATTGTTTTTGCTTGATAAATGACAAAAAAATAACTGATTATAAAACTTTGGTTCTGGTTAATTTTCTGTTGCTCAACTTGTTGTTTGAGCACTATTTATGATATTATATTGGGAAGCTCAACAGTTACAGTTGAACAGTTCTCATGAAATCAAAACAAAGGTTTAAGCATTATAAAAATCAAAATACTTATGACAGACCCAGGCAAATTTGGAATCAAAATAATGAAATAGTAAGCATGTAATCTTTTTTTTTACTTTTTGTGTCATTTAGGACTTTTCTTCTGTTTTGTATTTCCTTATATGCTGCAACATACATTAACAAGACAAAACATCTACAGCCACACTAGTGGCTCTGTGAGGCTGTAATTGGCCACAGAAGTGCTTTTTACTAAATATGTGGCAATGCTAACATGCTGTGTTTAGCAGGTCTCACATCTTAGTTTAGAGTGTTAGCATGATAATATGTTAATTAGCATTTAGTACAGAGTAGAACTGAGGCTCATGGGAACATCATTAGTTTTGCACATATCTGGTCATAATGTTAATGACCAAATGATGCTCTAGAAGAAATGTGTGGTCTCTCTGTGAACCACAAATATCTGTTTTTATGCCAGTGCATTCAGTAGGTGTCAAGAATCTAATTAAAATCCAAAAGGACAAATGAAAACACCCTTCACATTAGAGATCTAATAATTTCTATGATCTATGATTTCAACTGTCCTTTTGAATGTGTTTGGATGTAAGAGTTGGGAGCCATGAGCTGGGTGCAGTGAACCTTTTGTGGCTTTTGTTTTCCAGTAACTGGGAGGAGGAGACCAGCTGTGTGCTGGTGCACACTGACATCCTGAAGGACTGGGTGGACTGCAGAGGTGTGAGCACCGTGCCATGCCTCAGGGTGACGGTTAACCTCACAGACTTCAATCAAAGTGCTGTTCTACACTTTAACGAAGAATCAGTCCTCCTCACTCCTGAGGTAGTGATTTATGGCAGCAAATTCCAGCTTGTACATTTCAGCTTATAGCTTTATGAGCCTCGGGTTTGGATCTCCTTCACAGCAGGTGCAGCTTATCGATCATCAAGGAGGAAGACCAGAAAGACACTCAGGGTCCTGGAAGAGTGGATTTGAGAACTAAAGCTTTATGCCCATGTACTAACACTGACATGTAGAATCACCTTGTTTAGTAGATTTTAATTTTGCTCCTCAGGACTCAGAGCCCAGACTTTTCATATTAGCCATCTAAGCAGAGACTTAAAAAAGCACCAGGGAAATAGGTGAAGACAAAAATTTGTGCTGAACTAGCTGACAGAATGGAAAACCTGCAGTACTCTGATTCCTGAGGCCTTGTTAACAATCCAGCATACATTATTAGATGTTCTTGTGCTGCACTTCTCCATTCAGAGACTTGTTAGTACCTGTGCAGTAAATGGAGGCTATACAGGCTGTTCTTTTTTAACAGACAAAAACTGAATGAAAAAGAACTTTGCAGCTCGTTTCACTGATTGCAATCAGCGCTGCCAACTGTAACAAGCTATTCACTTGATAAAAATTACACTTGAATCATATCCTTCCTTTTCCAGTGTTTCTATGTACCTAAATGCCGGATGGACAGAACAGATCTTCAAGATGAAGTCCAGAAAGTGAAAAAAGTCTTGGACAATCAGCTGGGGAACATGTCATCGTGCTTCACGGACAACATGAGCCACCCCAGGGACGTCATCTTAAGGAGGAAGTACACTTTGAGGAAGTCCCTGTTTTCACTGCTGTGGCCCTGCCTGATGCTGGGCGGTGGAGCGCTACTTGTGGGCCTTGTGAAACTGACACAGTGTTTAGCTCATCTGTCTTCTGAGATGTGCAGTGAGACGGCAGGGAGCAGGCTGACATCAAGATACACCCAGGGCAAACTGTACAGACTCCTCCGGAGATCCAGCATGCAGTCGCCCTCATGACGCTGAGGTGCCAAAAATACTGAATTATAAACCGCAGTGAACACAATGTGAGCCAACCTTTGGTTTTAAATGCATCAAAATTATAAGAATGGGTAATAAGTTTTGCTCTTATTTTACAATTTAGTGCCTTGAGGAATTGGTCTTTTTATAAAATTATTTAGAGAGGTCCATGATCTTTCCTAAGCCAGGTACAGGTGACTAACACTTTGCTCCCTTACATGCACAGAAGCAGAAAACACACACCTTACAACAAAACAAAGGTAATTACAACATATTTGATGACATATTGTGATATAAAATGTGACAAATCTGGACTCATATTTGCTCAATTCTAAGCAATAGTTTATTTTTTTAATCTGAAAAAATCTTCACGGTGATGTGTAAGCAATTAGAACATGCAAAAAGGAAATGTAATATAATCAGTATACTGTGTTTGTGATATTATTTATACAAGTTTAAAGAAGGACAATTAAATAATTGTGAGAACCATCTGTGGTGCTCCTAAAATATTCAATGTAAAGAAACATTAAGTTGAACTGCTCCCGTTTTTCAAAGCAAAGGCCAAAAAGTATTTACGTAAGTGGTTCCCTGACAAATTTCTATATTGAGAATAAGTTGACTTGTTTTTTTTATTCACTGCCTTTCAAACTCACAAAGATAGTTTTATTTTACAGCTCAGCTCATATATCATATACTACATATATCATATATTCCACATTTTATGATATATTGTATGTGGTTCAGCATACACAATTGCATTTACTTGAACATTTACAGACATTGTATCTCATATATACGTACTTAACCTCTGTTTCATCATTAACCAGACCTCTGAAGTACCTGAACACTAATTTATTAACTTTTAATTGTAAAACAAAAAAAAGAACTACATCATACTTTGCATTTTGACACTTTTATAACTAACATATATGCTTGTAATATATGACTTATTTTCACATCAAATAGTTACTATGTGCCTTTTTTAAACATTGTTATAAATATTGTCGGTGAAGATTCTCATTGTTATAAATATTGTCAAAACCTCTATAGGAAGAAATTACTGTAGTCAACTCATAAAAAACACACTTAAGACTTGTCTAATCTTTGAGCTTCTACATCTTTTTTTATTAACAATAGTTGGACTAATAAGTGTGAGGATGGTCTGACCATTTTATATTTATTATTTTAACATACATTAAAGTTGACCTAGTAAGGAGCCATATGTGCTGTTTTCTATGGTAAGATTGAGAATATACATTGTCCAATTTTGTGAGTTTCTTTAACAAAACAGTGCAAAAGTACCTTGTAAATTTCACATTTTTAAACCAATAAAAAAACCATCTTAGAATCTAGATAGGGAGAATGTTTTTAATTCAACAGTACAATAAATGAATGCATACAGTTTCTTATCAGACATATGAGGATGACAAAAGCAAGTATCGGAAGAGATTTTTATGACATATACAGATGGATAGATAATTAACATATGAATCTGGTTTTTAAAACATGCAGGGCAGCTACTTCGTCCTTATTGTGCTTACAGAGATCTACTTAGGGCAAGAAATCTTCACTTGATGTGAAGATCGTACTCTCTCAACAGCATCAAGTCCTTGTCCTTCATTCAATGATTCACCTCTGCTTTGTCATTCATATCACTGGGTTCATAAGAGAAATGTGAACGTTATGCATGATTCCTCCTATTGTTTTTGTTTTTTTTGGTTAGCAGTTACGTATACGAGTTTGCTTACATTTAAAAATACAAAAATATATTACCTCTGTAATTATTCAAGGAAAGCATTTGCACATGTAGTAGCAGTAGCAGTAGCAGTAGCAGTATCTGTTACCTTCATTGTGACTTTGTTGTACCTCAAACACGTAACAAGGTCATTTCTATACATGATATTCAAGTAAACAACAACAGGTCAAACAAAAAAGAAAAGTAGATATCTGAGGACCTCATGCATAATGCAGTTTGAGAAACAGCAACCCTAACAAGTACAAAGGGAAATAGCATCATTTACTGTAGTTTTGTGTATGGAGTCTAGTTCTCTCAGTTTGGGTCCGGCCCACAGCTCTGTAGCCTGTACAGAAGCACAAGCATCTTTGACAGGATCGGTTTCCTGAGCATGTACGTAAAGAAAAACTGGACTTACAGACTTGTCCAGGAAACCACACTGCTGTGTCTCATTTGGTAAAGCTACAACATTTATCAACCCCTTACATGTGAGTCTGTGCTTTGAACAAACCTGCAAAGACTATTCTCGCACACATAAGGGTGACAATGACAGGAAAAAGTAGGGAAGAAGAAGACGACTGGACTTGGACTTTTTTAAAATTCATTTCCATTATTTCTCATTATCTGGACGTTATGATCCTAAGACCATACTGCAAAAGTGAGGAGAGGGTCTGTTTTAAATGATCTGTTGGATGTGGGATTGAGAACAAGGAGATGGAAGCAAAAAACCTGTTACAAACATCTTAGATTGAACCTCCACACATGAACCTGGCAAGGAGAGGCAAAAGGTAGGGTCCAAAGACATTTCTCATAGTTCCTTCAGCTGGGAAGAAGTAGACAGCACTGTGCATTTTTTTCTTCCATATGCTGTCTATTCAAACTTCACTGACACACTCCTCTGTGACCAAGTCAGGGGAGATGTGTTTCTCTCTCTTCCTTACTCTGACATCTACTTTCTCTGCAGAATACAGTACATATTAAGATAACAACTTGCATAGTGTAACAGCACACAAAAGGAACACTACCCATCTTTTTTTTTTGCGTTTGCCTTTATCAGACAAACAGCAAACCCACTCTTAACATGTTACACGTCTGGCCGCAGCTGCTTAGAAAGGTTTTCTGTAGTGTTTCAACTGGGTGGAACATCTGACACAGAATAATACTGATAGACAAAACATTACAAAAACAAATACTGCACAGATCAGTGCTATGAGTACACATGACAATTGGAATAATAGTGACTGTTACTGTTTTTTACAATAAGACTGCTGAGGGTTACATATGTAGTACTTTGGCTCAGTAGAAAATAGAATCAAAAAGGAATATGTGCACTGAATGCATTTAAGTCTATGGATAAACTGCTGTACAAAAGTCAGTTATGTGGCATTACATGATTTCAAAAATGAGGACATCTCCTGTAGGCTACAAATAACTTGTTATTTCAGTTGTGTTTTCCACAATGCAATCTGTCAGTCCTGTACTTCGTGTTTGATGATTGATTCTATGATTGTAAGGGGAGACAGGATTTTGTGAGCACCTGCCAGGCTTCTTTCACTGCGTTTCAGATGGCTTGAGCTGTCTGTGCCCATACCTCCCCCGTCTTCAACAGTTCAAAAATAGGTAGTGGAAATAATGTAGGTACAGTTAGTTTATCTTTCAAAAAAGTCAGCTATGCTCTGTATACAACTTTGTAATGTCCCTTGCTTAGTGCTAATGGTTGCAGGTGTACAGAAAGGATTTAAAAAAATAATACAAATAAACATTTGTCCATAGTTTGTTCACATGAAGAAGGCTAACATACTTGAGGTCCATTAAAACTTTAGTCCTACAATTTAGGTTTAGTTCCTATGAAGAAGACATATGAAATATGGAAAATGAACTTCACCCTGCCTTCTCAAGTTCATAGTGCAGGGAGTCAAAATTCAGACACCTGGAGCATGTAGGCATTACGTCAGAAGGGTGCCTTTCTGAGCACCCTTATTTTGTGGTATGCTGTCACACAATGTTTCAGAGTCATCTGCTGGCATATATGTTGACCAGGCTTTAGTGTGTTTGAGAAAATACCTCGTTCGCTTCTCACTATTCTTTTGGTTCCTAGTGTGCTGTTGTTGCCACAGTCCTTTATTCATCTCTTTCCTTAGTTTCCATTTCAGTTCATGGCGTGCTGGCGGATTGTGTGGAAGATCCAGTCCATCTTGGTAGTCCACCCGCCGTGATGAGCGTCATTCATCTGTTTCATGAAGTAGTCAAGGGCCTCCTGCTCCGACTTGTCAAGGGCCAGGGTCTTTCTGATGTAAGCAATGTCATCGAAAGACTGCAGCTCTGGCATCCCTGAGCCCAGCATCATTGAGAAGAGGTTGATGAAGAGGTTGGCATGCTGCCTGATTGCTAGGTACGCCTTGTAACACATCTCCTGGAACCTGAGGGGAGTAGGAAGAAAATTACAAAAGGAGATGGAGACTGTGAAGACATGTAGGAGATTATACAAATCTGCCACAGAGAAAAGGAAAACATTCAATCTCATAATAGTTGTCAAACACATGTTGAGTGCTGATGTTACCTTTCGAACTCCCTCGTTTTGGTGCACTCTTGAGTTCCTTTGCTAATCACAATCAAGAAGTCCTGCGTAAGCACAAAGGGCACACGCTCTCTCTTGTACCCGAACTTCTTCTTTTTGTGGTCGAGGAAATGGCCAAAGTCTATGTGGAATAGCTGTGAAAAGAAAAGTAATAAAACAAATAATTATTAAAGATAAAACAGAGAGTATGAATATATAACATAAAAAGAAAATGTAATCTTTACCTGTCCATCATCTTTGACCATAATGTTGCTATTGTGTCTGTCTCCTATGCCCAGGATAAATGTGGCTACACAGTAACCTGCACATGACCGTGTGAACAGATCTATAGCCTGGTCATACCTGACAAATCAAACAAATGGAAAAAAACGTCAGTCTCAGAAAGCATCCAGAAACTGTGTGTCTATTACTACAAAAACAGAAGAAAAAGCTGTGTAAACATGACTCCCCATTGGTCTTTATATCAACACTAACAGCACCTCTAATTTGATTGGGGAAATCTGTATTAATAACAGTTTTTGTCACTTACATCTCTCCCTTGTTCTTATCCTTGAGCCACTGGTGCAGTGTGTGGCTGTTAAACTGCAGCGCCCCCTTCAGGCCTCCTTTACACTGGATCTGCATGATGGTGTGAGAGTTCCTCACCACCTCAATCAAACCCACACAGTCGCCGATTGACAGACAACCGTATGGCAGCATCCTGTGAGAGGAAGGATAGAAAGCAGAAAGAAAAGCAGAAAAAACTGATTTCAGCAGTGATAGACTTTATATTAAATGACCTGAGGTGACTGGTAGAGGTTGCCATTAATCTGCATTCAGGCATGGAATAGATAACATGAAAGGTCCAGCTTTTGTTAATATGTACCTGCATCCTTGCTGTCATAGTGAAGTGAGGAGCCTACCTGAGATCAAGGCCTTGGTTCTGCCAGATGTTCTCCATTATCCTAATGATTTGCAGTGTCAGCATATCCTGCCTCAGATCTGCAGAGGCAGAGAGAACGAGAAGGTGGATGACAGTGAGGTGAACACTAGCTGCTTAGCTGTGCTTTGATCAACATTGTGGAGCAGAGCTGTCAGAGTCAGTTTTGTCACAGATGGTGCAGTAAAATGTGCAGGCAGCTCCACTAAAGTCTGATTCAAATAATGTGACTTGTTCTTTCTGAACTCCACGTAAAGAGCAGAGATGAGGTTGTGTTTGTGTACCATGAAATGCCCTACAGGCTTAGGCTGAATTATGCCGCATGCTCAGCAAGAGCATTTTGAAGTCTGTGTGTGTGTGTGTCTGTGTGTGTGACAGGGATAGACAAAAAAGAGAGTCAGCGAGAAGCAGAGAAAAGAGACGCAGAAGCAGAGAAGAGAGACGTAAGGGGAAAATACACATGTAGAACTTACCATCTCCATTTTTGAAGATGATTTCGTTGTTCTGAAAGAGCAGCTCTGACATCATATCTGGGTTTTCCCAGTTAAGCCATAGAGGTCTCTTGGCTGATGACATCATCCTGCATTCCTCCAGGCTGAAAGAGACACAGTAACAGTAATTTATCCACACAAAACACTTATTATTAAATCTAATAATATGTAATTCATGAAAAGATGAAGTCAAAAGCAACATCTGCAGAGGACATGAATAATCGACAACCATTTGAGAGGAGAGAGTTAAGATAGGAGAGTGGTGATGTACCGGAGGTTTCCCAGCTGGTGAGCTGGATTCAGTGGGGACGTGAAGCTTTGCAGTGCGTCCATATAGTCAGGCCTTCTCATCTGCTCCACTAGAAACTTCATTTGAACCTTAGCAGAGATAAATAAATGTATGAAATATTAATAACCCTGGAGGAGTAGGTCAGTCTGGTAAATATGCAGTAAGTACAGACAGCTCACTGCTGTTTGTGGTGTTGTAAGCTGTGCTGAAGAACACAAATCTGTACCTCTACTGTCAACCTCAGGTGAAGTAAAAGCTCGATTGCTGAATGTGGGCAAATACACATTTGTGTGTGCATACCACTTTGCTACCGGCAGCTTCACTACCCTCGAACAGTATAAAGCAGGACACACCCCAAAACCATTCATTTCTGGATTCCATGCTAGAGAAGTGGCCTGTGAGAGATGATCCTTGTCGTTTTTTAACCAAATTATGTCACAGAACTTCAGGGAGCATATTTTAACTGCTGAACTGATGCTAATGAACATAATACTGTGAGAAATGGAGATTCTGCTAAATGTGCCATACCGTCACAGAACAGGTACCAGTAACTCACTTATGTTTCCACTTATTTTTCTGATCTGGGACTAACCTTTATTTAAGAACCAACTTTTACTTGATATTTTCTGCACTGGCAGTTACTGTAAAGACTGCTCCATTTTTTAAGGGATGTGTTAACCTTGTTTGCTTGAAATATATTTAGCTGCAAGCAGCTGTCCAAACTTGTATCACTAGACTGTTTTGTGGCATCTCTGTCCCCAGATTGATCCAGATGTTAAGATCAGGCTCAACGGGTCAGTGGATCACATTTAACAGTTGCCAGATGTCAGATTACCTTCTGTGCCTCATCCTTCTTTTCCTGTTTGAGAAGGTCAGTGAGATTGATGAGTTTCTCCATGGCTTCCACCTGTCTGCTCAGGTGCTTCAGATACATGCCACAGGCCCGGCAGTATGACTCCAGCAGCAGGCCAAACCGCTGGCTCACTGTCTTGTTGTGCATCTCTGACCTAAACACAAGCAGGCAAGAAAAAATAAAACGAGACTGTGGGTGTTCTAATGGAAGATATGTACAAGCTTCCATAGCTTCCATACACACACACACACACACACACACACACACACACAGTATCCCAAAACATCAACTGACAGCTGTTTTCCCAGAACTTTCTTGAATTCAACAGGATTTGGAACCAGACATCAAACAACAACAACTTAACATTTCAAGTCACATGAAAGAAAAAAACATCTTTCTGAGAGAAGACCTTTTAAAATTAACTCACTTTAAATGCCAGAAGAAGAAATGTCCTATCCTCTGATTAGTTAATGCCTTTTTCAGCAGGAAGCGTGCAAGTGGGTTATCAAGGTACTGCTCATACTTTAGAACCTGGGCACAGACACAAAAAAACACAAAATACCATAAAAACATCTAGCTGAAACATGAACCAGAATAACTTTCCATAATGAAAAACGTTCACACTATTTTCTTGTATTTACAACCAAATGAAGGTGCAACACACCTGAACCAGCTGAATGAGGTACTGTGAGAGTTTGTCATCGGTTAGGTATTTCTCAAGGCACTTCACGGCAAACTCTCTGATCATAGGATCAGGGAAGTTGCAATCCAGCAACTCCATTGCTTGTTCTGGCTTGATAGCAGGCCAGTCCTTTAGAAGGCAATACATCTGAAATAAAAAACAAATGCACGCTGACTACACTATATATAGATTTACAATGTAAAACAAAGTCACCATGCAAGAGACTGCGTGAACTTCCTGTGTACAAACCAGCTTAGTTGCATTAGCATAACTACATTAGGCACATATCTATTTCCCCACGTGATGTCCTTCAAAATAAAGGCGTGTCAGCAGTAGAAACCTCATCTTACCTGTGCAACCTCATCTCTGGAGTTCCATTTCACAGCCAGGAGGATCTTGGGAAGGATCTCTGGCATATTGACACAGTCTTGTCTAAGACAGTTTGGAAATTTTAAATGTTAGTTTTATATCATGAAGATAACATCTAGTGTAAAGTGTAGTATAGACCCCTCATACACCCTCACAAACTCCGTATGATGGTATAACATTATGCACACATTACCTGTGTCTCCACAGAAAGTCTTTCTCCTGCTCAGTGATGTCAGACAGTGGGTCTCTGTTACACACCTGTCGTAGCTGCTCATTGTCGGTGTCAGTCAGAGGGTTGTCACGTGCCAGTCTGTTACTCTATATCACATAACACACAGTTTAATAAGATAAACTAAATAATGTCAGGGCCATGCAGGGTGTAGAGGGACTAAAATGGATATATTAAATTACTGCCTGTGGTGTGACTGAACTACAATAAGGTACAGAAATAACATCTCAAGATATATCTGAAAAGTGATAGGTAATAATAAAAAATATATACTGCTATCTTACCAAACCAGTGTGGCAGTAATTAAAGCCAAGCTCTCTGGATATATTCCAGTTTGCATGGTCCTCAATGGTGGTCATATCAGGGAACTTGACAGGACAACTGAAATGATCAAACTCCAGCTCAAGACAAGGGGTTTCCTGCATGTTCAGAAAGTAATGCAAGGGGAAAGGTCATTCAAGGTGTTTACTGTAATGAAAAAAGCATGCCTGTGTTAATGAGTATTTAATTAAACAGCATAAGAAGCTTTGTTGCTTAAATCGAGGTGGCTTAAATCCAGCTCTGAAAATCTACAGGTTGCCGCTAGCTCGATCAATAAGCTATGCAATGAGGCTTAGAGGACAGCAGCAGACACAAGAATAATATGTGTTTAAAAAGCTTAATATACTTGGAAAAATACCATGTTTTGTGCCATGGTATTATAACTTCCAAAATTTAATGGTGATCTGAACATGTGCATTTTAATTTCTATTATAATATTTTTTGCATGTACACTTTAGCATTTTGTTTACAAATACATATTTCCAAACTGACTACCAAATAACACATAGACAACAGAGCAAGAAGAGAGCAATGCCTTTTAATGTATTGTAAATTTGTCCATTACTCAAAAAAATTGTAAAAGAAGAATATGCTACACGCATAGTGAATGAGAATAACCTGTGCTCACCTTGTTGGGGTTAGAACCTGTGACACCGATAGGATTGAGCAGGTCTTCCAGGCCATGTGGGACAGGCCATAGGTTGAGGGCCATCTTTCCTGCCACTAGTGTGTGGGTGTAGTCAAACAGGTTAATGTTGCCCCAGGCAAGAGGACAGTGCTCCTACAGGAAAATACCAGTAAGATGATACATATGAAAATAATTAAACAGGAACTAGGGCTATGAAACACACAGGTGCAGTGCAGAGCACACGGAAGTTGTTTATTCCCCATGCCTACATTAACCAACTGCTGTGACTCATTGAACAAACAAACTGAAATGACCATACTGCATCTTAACATTTGGCTGGCTCTTATCGACTGATTGTACGCCTCCAACTCCTTGACAGGGTAACCCAATTTACTGTGTCCCATGTGGCTGTTAATGGCATGAAGGAAAATTACTGGTGAACTTTTTTATTGTCACACTGTGACTTTCTTAGGCTGCACTGTAATAAGCAACTGTAATGATTATTGGGCTTGCTAAATCAACAAGGATTTAATTCTTACACTTATAACTTTAATGTAACATTTCTGTATTTTACTGCTAACCTCTTTAGCTCCCTTCCTCCCTTTCACAGAGCAGATGGAGAGACAGAGTCGGGCAGCACGGGGAATGTCTGGAATGTACATGTCGTAGTTGAGCCACTCATTCCACCTAGAATAAACAAGAAAACAACCATTAATATAATTAATACCACTACTGTTGCAAAGCTGAGTGAAGTCCCAGAGAATGAATCACTATTCTCCATTGTTCAGTACCTGGGGTTAGAACAGGGAACACGTTGAGTGTTCACATTGTCACACAACTGCTCTCCACCATGGTATATCCCAGTCCTGACGTAAATCTAGAGCAGCCACAAAAACAACAGATTTATATGCCAACCCACTGAGTGATAAAGGTATCTTTCACAACACTTCTGAGTGCATAAAGTGAAGGACATAGTCTTCAAATAACTTCCAACATACTGAAGATATTAAATTGTACTCAGAATCTATTTTAGTCAAACCAGAAGAGAGAATCTTTACAGATATCAAGATACATGGTAGATACAGCAACACCCTGATGTACAACATTTGCACCTTGTCAATGTCTCTGATGTTGACATTGACGTAAGTGGCACACAGTATCCTAATCCTCAACGTTCCATTGATAGTCCATAGAGACTTGGTGGCTGTTTCCCCATTCATGTAGGGCGTTGCTGTAGATATTCGCCTTCCGTATGACGGCATGGTGAAGTTGTCCATGGGTAGCTGGATATACAGGCTGTCCTTTGACATTAGCATCAAGTTGGGCATCCGTCCCAGCATAATGCAGCTGCGCACGTACTGTTGAGGACAGATAAAGTGGCATATCAAAATAGGGGCAACATTGAATATTTGACGCCATTCATACAATTTCTAGGTTTAACAACATTGGATTACAACTCAGCAATACCTATAAACATTCAGCAATTTGTTCTTATCTAATGTTACATACATAGTCTATTCTTGAATCAGCACATTTGACAGGCAGCATATTATCTCATAAATTTCATGTCATGAATGTCAATCCCATAATATAATAATTTCATGTTAAATTGATCTCTTCCCCCACTAAGTACAATAGTATTATATGCAGCTATTCCCAGATTAAATTAGATTACCTTGTACTGACTTAGAGGGTATTTCTCCAGTAAGTACTCATCACAGCCACAGACTTTGAGGATGTACTTTCCCTGATACTCCTGTACACACATCTTTAATTGCTCCTGGGAGAGCAGCATGCTGCGTGTCTTCTTCCGGATGGCTTCTGCAATCACCTGCTCAGGCACATAGTCATGGTTGATCTTCAAGGTGTACTTCTGCTTGTCATTGCTAGGTGACACAATAACCCAAATAACCACAATGATTTGACCTAAGGGAAAGAAAACAAACATGTTTAAAAAGTTTGCATTTACAAAGAACGAGCAAACAAAAAAGATTGTAAAAGTTTACAAAATAAATTGAGGATATTTTTTACTACAGCACTCTCCAGAAGGCAGAGTAAATATTCTTACCTTTATCTAACTTGTTATAGATGTGCCTGGGAAGTTCTGCTGACGATTCTACATTAGGTGGATAGACATACAAAGCTCTACTGTGGGGTCCATTACTGTCTCTGAGGTCCACCGCCTCTTTGCAAACATTTAAAATGTTCCTTCGGAAATCCTGCACTTCTGTGTCTTTCACCAAATCAAATTCACATATAGGCATCCCAATAGCAAAACCTACAAGGAAAAATAAGTGATTTAGAAAAATCATTTCAGAGCCGTTTAACCGCAAAATGTTTTATGATGCATTTTTCATGATGTGAAATGATAATGCAGTGCAGCTCATAATATAATATTTATAGTGACTAGTTAAAGCTAATGGTATTATGTTAATCCTCCCCACTGCGGACAATGACATTGCCGTGGCCAGTGACTGTTACTGCATAGTACAGTAGGTTGTTTTGTAACTATATAATAACCTGAGAACCATACCTATCTCTCTATTGAGAATTTTCTCCTCTCTGTTGCCTACTGGCTCAATAACTTTGAGGAAGGGCTGGAAGAGCCTAAGATCACACAACCTCCTGGTCTCATCATAAAACTCCTCCAGCTCTGCCTCTTGGGTGACACTGACGAAGATGTAGGAACTCTCCTCCTGCAGCAGATGGTGAAGAGGGTACTTCCTTGCCTCTTTGAAAAGATCATGCTTCACTGTGATCAATGTAGCCTCCCGGAGGCACTCTAATGTCAGAATCATGCCATTTGGCAGAAGACAGTCCACTAGGATGCTGGGGGGCATCAAGTGCATACCCCATAGTTCTCCTGATGAGGGCCTGGGAGGCATGGTTGTGCCAGCAAATCTACTCTTTTCAGAGCCTGGTACTGATCAGATGTGCATCAAACAACTGTGAGGAAGAAGGAAACACTATTATTACATAAGAACCACGGGCCTGTGTACAATAAATACAAATCTCGTGTGGTAAATATTTCTTAAGTGATGGTAGAGATGTAAATCCACACTGAGGGTATCCCAACTTGGCGTGTGTTGCCACGTTTTATGAAAATTATGTAATCACATTACAGGTGAATGCCCATAAGACAACTTTAATACTGCTTTTGTGTTTCTGAACTCACCTAGTTATTATATAACGTTAAAGGTTACGTGCAATTTGACAATAACAGAAACACATTTTAACAACTCGATACTAACTTTAACGACGTTTTGTCCAATAAATAGAGATGACACTGCGTTTATTAGATTATTACAACGTTAGCACCAACGCTAATAAGTTAGTGTTAAACTAGCTCATTCATGCTAAGTGATACAGAGAAGCACTGAACAGAAAAATGTCCAGGGGTAGCGACTGAAAGGACTTAAAAATATCATGTAAACAACTCGTTAGCATTATGCCCATAATGTGGCTAATATCGCTAGCCTACACTTCACAGTCATCTCAACTAGTTTCGGTTGTGTTCTTGATTGGTGGGTTAACATTAGGTGTTGTTTCTAAGTTAACTAGCTAACTAACCATGCTAACCAAGTTCAGCCAAGCAGATCAATGTCATTTGTAGTACGAAAACTCATATATGAGCTAATGTTAGTTAGACGTTACAACAATGGGGTTGCGAACCGACAGTCTACAACATTAAAAGCGAACACGGAACAACACGTGAAAAACAAATATAATGCTACCTCTGACAGATAGCTGACGCCAACCGGTTAGCCGCGAAGCTAGTCAGCCAACATAATGATTAGCAGCGGCTAGCTGAGTAAATCCCATTCGTGCCCGCGGTGGAAGTCTCAACCAGCGGTGCTACGTCCATCCAAACTAAGGAGTCGGGACAGGCCCACTTTTGTGCTACAGAGATGCCCCTAGCTCCGGGTGATGTTGTCAATATGCTGTAGTAGAGTAAGTCTGTAATACTTCATGATGTTCTTCATCGTGCTGTCCCAAAAACAAACGGCACAGTTTGGCAGTAGCTTAGCTCCCCACAGTAAGCCTGCTCATCATCGTGGAGCGCCCTCCCACACACAGAGAGCGGAACTGCGGAGAGTAGTTTGTCATGGGATGACTGAGGAATTCACGATTGTTCACTGTATTCTTCGATGAAGGGAGATGAAAGTCTCCTTAAGAAATGCCACCAAAGAGCACATGAAAAAGAAAAAAAAACAGTACCAAGATTGTTATTCTGTTTTCCAAAAGCAGTCATATGCAGAGCCCAAAGCCAATTATTTCCACAAAGACAATAAAGTTTTTTAAAGTCGAAAGATGAGGTGAAATTAATTTACAATCTGTGAAAATACGGGAAAATAACACAATGTCACAGCTGTTTTTTTCACATCTAGTCCACTGGACCAGGTGTAGATGAACAACTTTAGACTTTCAAATCTAGACTGGATTAAAGGGTAACACCACATATTTTTGACTTGCTTTCTATGCTTCTAGTCTGGTGAGTACATGTATATGATTGGTATAACGTAAACGTCCTTATATTAAAATCTTATTGAAGAATTCTTCCTCACAACATCATCGGGAGGAGTTTTTCAGATGAGATAATAGGATCTTTCAACATGAACTACACCATGCCTGGAAAGTAGATGAAAGCATGCACCTTTATAATGAGATGTGGACACTGTATCAAAACATTGTGTCCTTTTATTTCTGTGAAAGCTGCTCAGAGGTGCATGCTTCAAAAAATCCTAACTCTTTTGAAGTCTATATTAAAACTACTTTCTACACGTTGATCCTCCACGTTTTTTAGGGACAGCTGAGCATGCACTCTAGTGATCTCCTCCAGTTTCACCTCTCAGTTTCCCACACACTAAAACATCTGTGCATGAATCACATCAATCACCATTAGTTGTGTTTGTGTCACTTCATACTTCAAGACTAAAATCATTCATGTTCATTATGTGATTTTGTCAATTCAAAGTCATATCTAATACTAACTATACATGAATAAATACATACGTTTCATAAATTCCACTGTATATTGTGTTGTATTACATCCAAATAGGATATTATGTTTTATCCACATACAGAATTGTAAACCATATAACATTTCAATAGAATTCAGTAGAAAGCAGCTCTGTCACACAATTACCAACATGCTCTCAGTGGTTATTTTACTAAAGTCATAGATGCATATTATCATTGTTCTCATCATCAAATTATGACCATCATCAGCTAATTTGTGTTTTTATCTTTTCCTCTGTGTTTTGACGCAGCTGCAAATTTTACTAACTAATTTCAGATGATTGCACAGCCTTGCAGAGGTCGATAATCTTTGTGTGCTTTATAGTTCACAAATATCTTTGGGAAATGATCATTTATTACAGCTGCAGAGCCACAGAGCAAAGAGCCATACTGCCTAAAACAGGCAAAATCACCATAGCATTAAATAAGAGTTTTTATTAAAGAGGTGGTTTTTGGTGGAAGTATTAGTTGAATGTAAGCATAAAATCCTAATGAGATTCATTTCAAAGAATGTGCATAGTATCATGTTAGGCTGTGTGTTTAATTATAAAGCACCATATTTTGTAATAGAAGTCCTACTGCATAGTAATTGGTCACTGGAATAGTGTGTATAAAACAAAAACATATAATTGTTTCAGAAAATTTGTGATTATCAAAAGACAGGAACGTTTAAGAAAACAGAACATGTCAGAAAATTCCCTATCATTGCTTAACGTTAACAACTCGCAAACGCACAAAACATTTTTATGAAAAACAGCAGCGTTCCTCTGTCCAGTTGATATTATCATATAAATCAAATTATGGCAACCACATGCTCATGATACACCATACTTAAGATTGCAAGTATAATAAACTTGTTTGTAATCAAGTAACCGCAGAACAATTTACAATGCGAACATTATGCAAAATCCAGTCATAGTTCCTCTGTAGAACTTTCTCTGTGTAACATTCAGTTCACTTTTATAAACATCTTGAATCCAGAGTGAAAGTCAGCTCTTCCAAATGTCTCTGTCGAAGAGGAAAGTTTGCAAGAGGTCACAATAAGGCCGTTCGTTTAAAACGACCTCTTTCATGTCGCATGTCCATCACCAAACTATCATGTGCTTGACATTCACAGCTGCTGCACATTTCACCTCTTGATCTTCCCTATCTCTTCACACAGTCTGGAGAGATACTGCGTGAGCTTCACCATCACGATGATGAGGGTCCCTCCTGTGAGCATGCAGGAGGGCCAGAGCAGTGCGTGGAAGATCACACTGCGGTCGTACAGCCGGGTCAGGAGAACAGTCTCCTGCTGCTCGCTGGGGTCGTTGTAACATGGGACTTTCTGGTTCATCTTCAGGCGCTCTGAGATGTTTCTGATCACACCGTGCATGGCCACACTGTCCTTCTGGCACCTGGGCACATAGAAACACTGCAAGGACAGGATTGAAGCACACTGAATTTATTTAGAGGGCAATAATTTGGTCATACTTTTTGTTTTGCTAAGTTTATTGTATTTCACGCTACTGAATACATTGCCCTTCATGTATCATCTTTCAGCTTGACCAGGAAACATTCCAAATCCTATCAGCTAACATTTTCTGAACTGGGAGCGGAGTACGTCTATAACCAGGCCAACATCTGACAGCCGCTGTCAACATTTGAAGCGCTTCAGTAATTCCCTGTATTTTCCCTCTGGCACAGTACTCACTTCAGAGCTGATGTCCTGGGTGTCTTCATTGTGAGATAAACGGCTGACACGGCCAGTGTTATTGACGCTCACGTAGACCTGTAGACATGGGTATTTGGAGACTCTCCAGCAGTCTGACCCACAGTTGTAGGAACAGTTCATGTCTGCTGTGACCGTGGAGTTGAGCACAACACACACACCCTCCTCTGTCCACACACTGTGTTGACATTTAAATGAATATCCAATTTAATTCAAAAAATCACTTTTGGGGGTCTCATGGTATGAAATCAACTCGGCTTGGGCTATAATTTGCTTCTCAAAATCTGGCTTCATAAAGTGTGGCAATTTTCAGGTTGAAAGAACACTGAAGCAGTTTGTCAACAAGAACATCTGATGAATAAAACATGTTTCTGACAAGAATATTAAAGTCAAGTCCTCTGAAGGGTGTAAAACCAGCCTGTACCTGTCTGCATAGGAGCGTAGTATGGTGATCCCCAGCACAAAATACATCATGACAGAACAGAGGATCATTCCAAGACCCAGGAGAATGGCTCGATCTTCTCCAGGCTTTAGAGCTGTCACGGTATTCTTCTTGTCCAATAAATCTACCTCACGAAATTTCTGGTAGATTGACCTGTTGAAAAAAGGAGTCATTGTTTAATAGTTCAAATACAAATACATACAAATATGATGACATAAAAATAAAGGTGGATGCAAAGCCCTTTTAAGCTCTTTTAAGCCTGAAAATGTATAAATCTGTTACCTTCTTTCATTTACTCGCCCCGATTCTGCAGTACTTTTGGCTCCTGTCACAAAGAACATCTTTCTTGATGATCCACCTCCTCTCTTGTTCACTGAAGCAGAATGGAAAGATTGCCGAAAAGACCTGTGAATTATAGCTGGTTTTATATTTAGCTGAATCACATCAGTTAGTTTTGTCACACTGAAATACACGTTCACCAAGAGGATCACAAACTGTACATCAGTCTCAAAGCAAAGTTGCAATGACTAATTATACTCTACCTTTGGTGCATGTTTGCCAGATTTGATGTCAATTCAGGATTTTTGTGAATATGTCCAGTTTTGTGCAAACAAAATATAAAGTAAGTGATTCTCGTAGTAACCCTTCGAACAGGAGTTCCTGATTATGAACATATTATGCAGTGTTGGGACAGGAAGTACTCTTGATATAGTGGGCTCTACCAGGTAAATATCTAATTTTGAACACAAAGGAAGACTACAAAGGTAAACAAGATGACAGATAGCCACAGATGAAAGGTGTTAATGCTGATGAGGTACTCCATGAAAAACCTACCTGCTGTATCCTAAACGCTTCTGCTGTCAACACAAAGTCATTGGGTCCTCACATGGCACAACAACGCCTTACATGTGCCTCCTCTCTCTCTCTGCAGGTCCTGCCCTGTGCAGGAAACATAGCGTTCAGTGCTTTATATGCAGCTTTTTGTCCCATAAATTACATTAGCCTTGCTTCAGATGCAAACGAATGGGCAACTTTGACATTAAGAAATATTAGTTCTGGGCTGACCAGAGGTTAGCATTAAGGTGAGGGTCAATGCAAACCCACTCTTGAGATTGGCAGGAATTTATTCATGGCCATGTTTTTAGCCATATGCAGTTTGCTGCATAATGATTCAAAAGTGAATAGGAAAATCCAATCAAAAAAGTGGGAGAGCGTGTTGTTTATATATTCCCCTTCAGATGCAGAACAATCAGTACAGAATAGATTTGATTATATATTGATACCATTTAGTCCTGTAACACTTGCACAGAACAAGCAGGCTGTTTTCATTTTTGTGGGGGATAACAGCCTCAGCAGAGTGTGGGTAGCAGAATAGTTAGAAAACAAGCCAACAAGTTCCTCTTAGATGAGTAATTTCCTTATTGTATTACATTCCCAGCTGCTTAGGGGAAATGTTGCTGAGAGACAACCCCAGTGTGACACAAGACATCTGAAGAAAGTCATTAAATATTATCTACATTTATGCGTCTCTCAAAACATTCCAAACTGTTTGGCATGCACCCCCACAACAAGGAGTCACACTTACATGAATTTTATGCTCTGATTTTCCAACTTTACTCCTCTGTAATAGCACACTGATCATCGCCTCTCGAAAAAAAGTTCCACACATAACTGTATTGATTTCAGCTAGACATGGGCACACACTTTCAGAGAGACCGCCTTACGCCTTGTGTCTACCTCACAGTCAAGCAAAGCTTTTAAAAGGGTTTTGAGAACAGTATATTTGTTGGTCGCCTGCTTAGAGGCTGGACATACAGTGGCAGGTGACTTCCCACCTAATAACCTACAAGGAATGGTGACACTGTCTTTAATGATATATTAAGACAGTCTCTGTCATGCTTAGAACCTGACCTTGCAGGGCCTTTCAAACAGATTCTAAACATATGGACAATATGTTCGAAATGTAAAATACAAATTTTACACATTCCAGAGTGATCGTTGTATGTATGTGTACAATGAAACAATGTTTTTACAAAAACAATTTTCCAGTCACTATCACGAACTTGACAGTGGTGGAAATTAGATTCGAGGCAACTTTAAAAAAAAGTGTGAAAAAAAAAATCACATTCAACACACCCCTGAAAATCTGACATATAAAATTATAATTTAAGTCAAATTGCTAGCACTTAACTTAGGTGTAAATGCATTTGCATCCTTCTTTATATGACTGCTTTAAAAGAATAGTCTCCACATGAAGCAGTGGAGGGAGAAAGTCTTTGTGTGTAGATGCTCTAACACCCAGCACTAGTGTGAAACTGCTTATCCTAGCAGGAATGCTCTGTTCAGATTTTCCTATTCATTTTAATGAACTATGTATCCTGAGCTAGAGGAAGATTACATTTTTATGAATGCTTCCTTGGTTCCTATTTCTTGTAGCTGCCTCTCTCCCATATTGTAATGTAATAAACCAAAATAGCATGTGGTAGTGTTTGGGCCTACTGGGGCACAGGACCAGGAACCAAAGGGTCGTATGACCTCTGGACATACTGCATCTCCTCATCTCCAGTGTGAATTAAAAACTGTAGCTTCAATGTTAGCACCTGAGATTTCTGTTTTATCTGCAAAATGACACAAAATGAGACACAAACAGCCACAGCTACAAAGAGATGTAATATGCCCATAGAGACCCAAAACAACCACAAGAAGATGCAAAATGCCCATAATGAGGAGCGAAACTACTTCAAAATGAAGTGAATGAGAAGTAAAATGACACAAAACCAATTTAAAGAGGTGCAGAATGACCACAAAGAGACAATACATAACCCCCCAAAAATTAAAATTACACAAAGAGACACAATAGTAAAGTTTAAAAAGATGTTAAACAACCATATAAATAGAACTTAAAATAAAAAAGAAGACTAAACAATTATTTGTAATTTCTTTGAATTTTATATATTAAGTTGATTGATTTAATTGACTCACATGTGAAATAAAAATGTGTATAACGTTTACATAATAACCTGGGGTCTGAGGATTCAGCTTTGTTCGTGCACATTTTGAACCAGTAGTTTACTCTCGCCTTGCATGCTGAACAGCACTGTTGAATTCTAAGCCTAGCTTGCTATCAACACATTCTTTGATGGAGAATGTCTCAGGGTGTATGTTTTGTCTCATCCTTCCAGTGATGATTGCTTCCCTGTCAGGTGTCCCAGTGTTTGATGCCTTCAAAAAGTCACATGCTCCACTGCACAGCACCAGCATAAAAAGCAGTAAACACTTACCTGAGATACACGCACTGGCAACTGAGAAGCGTTAACGGTGCAAGGCATACTAAATCACTGGTAACAAGCTTGTTGTACATGCTGTTCTTGTGTTTGAACATAATTTGATGTCAGAACCCAATCATCCATTCTTAATAGTATTATGTGTATTTTGCAGTTGCTACTGTCTTGCTCCTCAAACAGAATGAAAAACGTGCAAAAAACATGACCAAATCCACATTGTAGCTAAATCTACAATACTAAATGATTACCACATATGAGACCTGTAAAAGATTAAACCTTTCTTATACGCCTATCTCTGTGAATAGTGCCTGTTGACTCTCTGTTGTGTGCTGGAACATTGTTAACCACATGATCTGTGTTTGATCCTAGTGCCAGCTATAATCTCTTTCTTTGTACATTGAAATTACAGTTAGCCCCAGCACATGTGTGTGTGTGTTGAGTTGAAATAGCAGTGATAATATGTCCAATCTGTGAGGTCCTACCTCTTGTCCCTGATAATCCAGAATTTGGGTTACAACTGTCAGCTGTGGCTCCAACATGGTCTGGGCTCCCAGGGACAGCAGCTGCCTACCTCTTATTTAAACCCTTACCCCTAGTGAACAGGATGCCTGCCATACCTGTATTAGTAATATGAGTTCCCTGTACAATGCCATCATGCTTAACATGAGTTGCTGCAGCACAATAAATCTCCACTGTGCCTCCAAACAACTGGCTCTGAGGGCTCCGCTGTGGGCATGTCACTAAGTTTGTTTCAGGCACTGCTGCACATCCACAGCACAGTTTAGGAGCAGTTATTTCAAACACTGTCCTTACATGACACTGATATGTATTGGGCATGTGTTTGGCAGTCGTGATTCAAACACTGTTACAACGAAACTTGGCAATATATGTCCACAAGGTGGCTCTGCAACCTCAGAAAATTGAGAAAGACACATTTGGGAGGGTGGGGTACATTTGGGTGGGGGGGGGGGGGCCTTT
>JAUMHL010000010.1:6691083-6707738 GCA_032362345.1 Sandelia bainsii
AGTACTGAAACATTGAACAGTTGGACATGTGCATTCAGAAGTTTAGGGAAGGTCACATTAAGTTCACCTGTAAAGGTCATAGTGAATTTTAGGTTCATCCTGAAATTTCACCCGAAAGCCGAATATCCCTAACTTTTTGTGAGTAGTGTATACATTTTTCACTGCGCTGCTTTATGACAGTTTGTACTGAATCTGAGTGTTTGAACTTCTGTTGTTTGTAATTTAAATAACACTAATAATGAACAAGCCTACTGACTGTCAGTGAGTTTAATACTAGAAAGTAAAATAGATTCTCTCCATTGTAGCTGCTTGAGCCAATCCTACTTGACAAACTTATTCCATTCCAGAATCTTTGGGAATTGTAACAGGAATAAGTTCATAAGCTTTAAAATTTGATGCCAAATATCTGAGGGTTAGGAGTTCCTGACAACAACTTGCTTTTTGTTTAGACCTAACTTCTTCCTAGCGACCTGTTAATTAGCCTGTCAAATTCTTCATCACACCTACACCTGCAAATATTCTAAGTGTGATGTCTGTAATATAACATCACATCTTCATGTTGTGTGCGAGGAAGATTGGTTTGTCCACATTCTCTGGTAAAAGCGAACCTCTCTATAGCAGCCTTAGAAAAAATGTGCTCCTATAGGATTTAAGTGGCCCTATTACACCGGTACACAAAGGGATTGATTAGTGGTCTCGTGTCTCTCAAATATTTCCAATCATGCTAGTTGTGCCACTGTGGTAGGCAAGTTTAAAATAACTCAACATAATTGGCACTCAGCTTTGTCTTGTCATGGTTTAAAGTGATACCACTTTCACTATGGTGGGTGAGAGGGATGTCAGGCTTCTTAAGCTGAGATATAGCCTATGTATTTCCACATTTTAATGGTGCAATTACAGTAAAATTATTACAGACATTTAGTTAAAAAAAGGAAATCAGAATATCAAATTTGAAAACAGAACACCTATTCAACAAATGAATATGAATATATTTGGGTCCAGACCTAGTGAGGCCATGTCATTTTCATTTCAACTGTGTCTGTCTTTGAGCAGCTTGATAATGTAAGTAATGACAAGCTGTTGATTGAGCTATTGATCAGGTGACATTTTGCTGGCACTCTTTAAAAACAGGCGAATCAGATCATTCTTGTGCTTGCAGTGTTAACCATAATGAATTTGAAGATGATGTAATGGTAAAACACAGTGTACTATAATGTGAGAAGAATACTGGTGCAATGGAAAACATATCTTGTTAACACCATGCCGTTTTTCTACATTGAAAGATTATTTATTGTTAGTGCTATTCATAATAGAAGTCCGTTCTAGACCAGACACAGTGCTACCTGATTTTTTTGCATAGTTGTCACACTTATATGATTCAGATTCAGATTCATCAAACTGATTTTAATATTAAAGAAAGATAACCAGAGTAAATACAAAATGCAGTTTTTAAATAATGATTTCATTTATTAAGTTAAAAAAGCTGTCCAAACCTGCCTGGCCCTATGTGAAAAAGTAATTGCCTGTAAACCAAATAACTGGTTGTGCCACACTTGGCAGCAACAACTGCAATCAAGCATTTGTGATAACTGGCATGGTGAGAAACAGTAGCCATCAATACTTTCTGACCACCTTTTAGGGCTTGCTGAAGGACTTCTGCTAGATTCCATGTCTCTAGGTTCAGTTGGTCTTGGATCTGAGCCTCTGAGATGCGGCTGGAGACATGTTGACTTTGTCATCGGGCTGGCATGATGGAAACAGTAGAGGTTCTGTCTCTGATCCAGACCCCTTGTTTATTTCCACAGTTCCACTCAAACAGTACGGTTTCTGCATGAATAAATATGGAGGTCGGACATGAGCACTGGTTTAAAGCTCATCTATTCCAGACATTTTTGTCCAAAATACCCAGCCTGCCTCACGAAGACAGCTGGTAATTATTTCCAGCTGTAAGTTAATGAATGGAAACTGGTGCCCTGCCTAGAACCAGGAGGCTTCTGCAGCTACCAAAAGTAGAAACAAGCACTGCGTTCTTCTTTATCAACTGGCAGTCTGCATTTGCAAACTTCTCTTTTTTGAAGCTGTGAGATCTAGGTCAATCTATGTGATGTTTCTTTTTAACCACTTCCCTTCCCACCCTCTGTGTGTGTGTTTGTGTTTTTTGTATAGGGCCACCCTTTATCATCATATCTTTTACTCCATTTATTCTGTGGGGTGTTAAGAGTGAAATTCTTCTTTCAGTTAATTTCTATGGTGCGTAATGATGTCAGCTCTGGATAAAGTCATTCTGCTTGGTAATTTGTCTTTCCAGGCTCCTATCATATGCTGACCCGATGGTTTAATCACCAGGACTAAAAATGAGCATAAGTAGTGATGAGGTCAATTTCCTGGTTTACAGATATCTGCAAGAATCTGGTAAGTATTTTCACACTAAACAATTTGCTGTGAATTGCACTGACTTTACCACTTTTCTACACAGTTGCTCTGAACTCTCTGCATTCGAACTTTGACTCGATTCTGCATTACAAATGATCTTTGCTTCCTCCAGGCTTCTCCCACTCAGCATTCACCTTTGGTATAGAAAGCCACATCAGCCAGTCCAACATCAATGGAGCCCTGGTTCCCCCTGCAGCCCTCATCTCCATCATCCAGAAGGGCCTGCAGTACGTAGAGGCTGAAGTCAGCATAAATGAGGTCAGCCTCCATTTTTACACATCAGCTATTAATTAATGTAACCTTACATTATACTGGCCAGCATAGTTGCAATGTGAACCTTCTGTGTGTCTGTGGGCCAATGCACTGTCAAAATATGTTTTCGTTTTGGTGATGTGCAATAAGTATCTTTATTTGCATGGAAATTCTGGTTATGTAAAGGTAAATATATAGCATGTTTTCTGTCTAGGACGGAACCTTATTTGACGGCCGACCCATCGAGTCGCTGTCTCTGATCGACGCTGTGATGCCAGATGTAGTTCAGACCAGGCAGCAGGCCTACAGGGACAAGCTGGCCCAGCAGCAGGCGGCAGCTGGCAGTGGCAGCGGCACAGGGCCCCAGGGAAGCACTAAGAATGGAGAGGGCGCCGCCAACGGAGAGGAAAATGGGTCCCATGCCTTAGCCAGTAAGCTAGTTTATGCTGAACTATCTCAAACAAACAAAAAAACAGTTTATTTGTTAAGGAGTGGGGCAGGGGACGTAGAAAACACATTTTTATGATATTATGCATGGCTTGATGTTGTGCCTTGACATTGTCCAAAATGTCACAAAAAACCTGAATTGTACAACTTAGGCCTGGGTAGTACAACCTAAATTTTTATGAGTGTGTGTGGAGGAAACCCTGTTGATGTGGAGCTTTGTGGTCTGTGTGCTTTGTCCCCTCTTTTTCATAACAGCTGCAGTTTAATCTTTTTCTTTTTTTTTTTATCAAAAGGCTGTGGTTTGCTTGGTATTACATAAATCTACTCTGGTGTTTTCCTTATACCCACACTTGTCCTCATGTTTTTTCCTGCCTATGTAGCACCATCTGCATGTCTTTACTCACCGTTTCCTAGTGTATAGTTGTTTGTTTTTTGTTCGTGTAAAAGGAAAAATGTGGTCTGGTTGTTTCCCTCAAAACCTCCTGCTTTGCCCAATATGTTTTTTATCACACTTTGACTTGGAGTCAAATTATAGTTGTGCTGAGGGGTAGATTCAGTCTCTAACAGGCTAAAGAGTTCAACATCAGGTTACTGACTTACAATGTCTGCTGTTGGTTGATAACCTGTATTTTGTGTTCACCTTTAGACAAGATGTGGTTTGGTACAAATACTCGTGTACCAAAGCTGCTCTTTAGCTGTCAGCTGTGTTCAGGCTGTTTTTTGTTGCAGCACCATTTACTTGTTTGAATTAACAATATTAGACAATGATGTACATGTGTGCTGCTGTGGAGCAGGTTCTTTTTAGATGATGTTAGATGAACCCTACAATTGTTCAGATAGACATTTTCTTGCCTGGTTGTTAATGTTTTGCTGGTCCATCCACATAATGTCTTTGTATGAGCGGAAAACAAGGTTATTCATTAAAAATAATTTTACTTGAAGAAAGGATACTTCCATTCTGCAGTTGCATCCTTTTTATTTTAACAACAGTAGGACAGTAATAAGTAAAAAATTTGTTTGTGCTTTTCTCTCCTTCCTCTAGATCACCACTCAGAGATGATGGAGGTTGACAGGGACGTGGAGATCCCCCAGAGTAAAGCCATGGTCCTGAGGGGCCACGAATCCGAAGTTTTTATCTGTGCCTGGAACCCAGTGAACGACCTCCTCGCCTCTGGGTGAGTGTCACCATCATCCCTCTCTGTGCTCAATCGGTGTCTGGAAAGTCATGGAATAGTGCCACTCTTAGTGGGACAGTCAAGATGAGTAATGCATTAGTTTAATACTGTATATTTTGGTCACATTATTACATCTTTACATTTAATACAAATATCCCTTTCATGACAGCCTTATATATACATACACACACACACATATATATATATATATGTATCAGCAACTCTAGTCTCAGTTTGAGTTGTTAAACCTTTATGCGCTTCCATAAATTAATTGAAAGCTGTGTCTTTGGCTCTTATTGGTAAGCTATTTGATTTTCATAAGGTAGTTAAACATTCCTAAATAGGTTTAAAACACAACATGGTATTGTTGAGTGAGACGTGTATTAGAATAATACACATGTAGAGTAATTGTTTCCTTGCTCCCCTCCTCATGTATCAACACTAAACAAATCTTTGACTAGAGTCATTGTTTATCCAGTGTCATTATCCCTCTCCAGATGAAATCAGTCATGCAGAAGAATCTCTGACAATGTAGTGTTTATTAAATGTGATGGTTTTCCCAGTAACAAATAATGACTAAGGGCTTTTTACTCATAAAGAACAGTCATTACTCAATTTTGAAATAAATGATTCATATTTCTAAATCTTGTTAGACTTTCTCTCACCTAAATTAAACAATTTAATGTTAATTTATAAAAGCTGCAATACCAACAGAGATGAGTATTAAACTGGATACATACAGAACAGTATATTTTATTCAGAAGTCTCTTCCTAAGCATCGAATATCTATCAACATTTAATAAAAATGTAGAGAAATGCAATCACTTCTGGCAGAATGTAATTTAAGAGGTGAGAAAGGCCAACATCCACACAAACCATTTAAACATTAATACATTTGTACTTTTCTTTTTTCCTCAACAGATGATGTGAAAAGGTTTGAATAAGTTTTAAAATGTTTTCAGATTTGAGCAGGTTCAGCAAAATGCCCTAAAACCCCAACCCCTCATATCAGCAAAGATGGTCAGAGCCATGATATGGTACCTAATGTCCCCCCCCCTTCTTTGTGTATTTGAGATCTGGAGACTCAACAGCACGGATCTGGAACCTGAGTGAGAACAGTACAGGCGGATCCACCCAGCTGGTTCTGAGGCACTGCATAAGGGAAGGGGGCCAGGACGTACCCAGCAACAAAGACGTCACCTCACTGGACTGGAATGTGAGTCTGTGTGTGTATTTGTAGTTAAACAGTATGATTACGTGTGTCTGCTTCATTGAATGCAGTTGTTGGTAATCTAATCTAGTGCTGTGTGTGTCTATAACCTCTACTTCTGCTAGAGGCATTTCTTCCAACTACATATATGGGGGCGAGACACTCCCACAAGGGAAAAGGCCTTTCATCCTGCTCAGCTACAAAGTGTTTTTCCCCTGAGTAGTACAAGTCAACACACAATGTTGAAATGTGCAAATGAAGCAAAAATATTTCATGCTGCTGACTGTAAACTAATGAGAATCACCTCTGTCTTTCTTTCAGAGTGAGGGAACATTGCTAGCAACAGGCTCATATGATGGCTTTGCTAGAATATGGACAAAAGATGGTGAGGCTCAGCTTCTGCTACATCATAGCTTTGCATGGAAGGTCAAATGTTTTTGCTTGCTTTATGAGTTGTGCTTTTTATATTTTCAGGTAACCTGGCCAGTACTTTGGGTCAACATAAAGGTCCTATATTTGCACTTAAATGGAATAAGAAAGGAAACTTCATTCTCAGTGCTGGTGTAGACAAGGTAAGGCACATTGATCTTAACTTTAAACTTTTTAGAATTGAATAGCTTTTTTTTTTTTTTTATTTAACAAATGCCAAGTCATCTTGTTGCAGACAGCTGGCAAATTGCCTACGTCATGATTGCATGACAGAGTTAGCTGGAGGCAAAACAAAGGAAAATTGGAGGCAAACACGTTCACTTTAGGCTACATCACCTACCAAAAATGTCATCTTGCTGTGTTTCTGGGTGCCAGAATTGAAGGAGTAATGACTCTAACTTAAATTTTTATCTCAACCTGCTGCGACTGCCAGTCAAAAAATGAAGACGATTGTAGTTAAACGGGATAAAACGAAAAGGTTGGACGTCAAAAACGCTTGTTTGCAGCACACTTCAATTGAAGTGAGGCTAAGTATTGTCTTTTGTAGTAGGGATATGATCACCTCAGTCCACTCCTTTCTCTTATCATTTAACCACAGTTGTCTTTGTTCTTTTGACTGGCGGTAGCAACTGGAATGCAATAAAACTTCAAGTTAGAGCTGTTATACACCCAGCTTTGGTAGGTGATGTAATTACAGGCATCTAATGTCTGGCCACAGTAGGTCATCATCATTGAGTTAGCATGTAACAGTCAGAAAATGAGGTCCTGTAGTGTTAATGTTTTTTTTAGTAACACTCCTGATCCCAGGGAATGAGTGACTCTACTTAAAAAAAAAAAAAAACTTGTATTTTAATAATGACTGAATAAATTACAAGCTACGCCCTGCCCGCAAAAAGTCATGTCTACTAACTGTAAAGGTGTTTATAATGATAAAGGATACATTTTCTTTTGACCTTTTTCTCAGTTAAAATTTGCACAATATTTGGACAGAAACCCACTTACTAGGAGAGGTTATTGTAAATTGGATATTGGTTTCCCAGTTTGATAGGAACGTTGAAATTGGCTGACCACACAATCACTGTCAAAGACAAACTGTTTCCCAGGAAATAAGTCTCCTAGGGTGACCCCTCAAGTTCATTTTGGTCGGGTCATTATTTTCTCTTGACAAGAGAGTCAATAGGCTGGAATAAAGGTCTAGGGTTAATTTAAAAAAGACATGAGACATTAGTTGTGGATTTTTAAGTTTCTTGAGTTTTTTAATTAAAGTATTGAAACGTTTAGCCAATTACTTGATGGACTTTTAAATCATGACGGTTTTCAAATGCAGTGCTATCAGTTGATCTAGTCCTGTCACAAAAGTCGCACCGATTTACACACATGGGTCAACATTGCCATCTAGTGTTCTCGAGTACAACATGACACAGTGTCATAATGCTGATGTCTTGCAGGCATTTAAAGGCCTTATGTGTATGTTATATATTATCTTCCATGTTTATCTCCTCTGCACGTTACTTAGGCCAACTGTGTTTTTTCTTATTTAAGTGATGTTTTTTTATTGATTTACTGCCATGAAAATCACTAGTTTGTAATAAATAATGAAAATCTACTTATTCACACAGACCACAATTATTTGGGACGCACTCACGGGGGAGGCAAAGCAACAGTTTCCTTTCCACTCAGGTGAGTTTTTAGACAGATGTTGCCTTTTACTGAGACCACAGTGATAATAAATTAACATTTTTCTGTCATCCACACATTGTAACTAATATTTTTGACATATTCAATACAGGATATGGTTACACAAGTCCCTCCAGGAAGTTGCAATGTTGCAAACACAAGTTTTGGGCAAAAAAGTGCAGTGCATGTCTGATGTTTTTAGGTGGTTGCATCTTTTTCATTATTCATTTATATAAACCACACTGTACTGACTGGCTGAACCTGCATTTGCAGCATTGCAACTTCTGGAGGGACTGGAAAATTGTGATCCAGTGTGGCAATAAGAAACCTTCTGAGACCATCCTATTCACATTGTTTTCTTATGTTCTGTCTCCATACCTCACTGCTGCAGCAGCCCTAAGCTCTGTCTCTGCCTCCCAACAGCACCTGCTCTGGACGTAGACTGGCAGAGCAACAACACGTTTGCCTCCTGCAGCACAGACATGTGCATCCATGTGTGTAAGCTGGGTCAGGACAGACCTGTCAAGACCTTCCAGGGACACACAGTAAGACATGACTCTTCTGTTCTCCTTTTTCACAGAGAGGAAAATAACTAGCCATGTACATGCCAAACACACACCTGTGTCATAACATGCAAGGTCGCATTGGGTCACCATAGTTTCTGAGTAGTCTTAATGTTCTTAAAGTGCAACAACTCTACTCAGACACAACTCTAATCACTTCCTGTCCCACAAAACCTCTCATTGCTGTGACAACATAATTTCATACAGTGTGTTGTTGGTATACATAGAGAAACTGTATATTGGTGTAAAAGTTGACATTATTTCTACATTAACTGCTGCAAATCAGTCACATTTGCTGTTTTAGTTATATTTCTAACCCTCATCTTACTCATAGAATGAGGTGAACGCCATCAAGTGGGATCCCACTGGCAGCTTGCTGGCCTCCTGCTCTGATGACATGACACTTAAGGTAAGTCTATACAATGCAACAGTACATGTGAATCAACAACTGTTTCTGATGAGTGGTGACATTGTGCCATAAACCAAAGGTAACAGCTGCTGTGTTCTCATCACCTCTCGCATAGATCTGGAGTATGAAACAGGACTCATGTGTCCACGACCTCCAGGCCCACAGTAAAGAAATCTACACCATCAAGTGGAGCCCCACGGGCCCCGGGACCAACAACCCCAGCGCCAACCTCATGCTGGCCAGGTGAGAGTAATAAAGTTTGATCTGAGCATAAACTTCAGTTCATCAGTTCACTTGTTTCTCTTCACTTCACTTGTTTGTTTCATGTCACCCACTTGTTCTTGTTTTTAATCTTGCTACTCTGACTTTGTGTGTAATTTCTTATTGATGATTGTTCACCCATGTAGCGTGTCTTTAAATGTCCTATAGGAAAAAACAACATCCAAACAATATGAACTAATATGAGCAAATCAGGATATATTATAAAATCATTTGCTTTTTAGCCATAATTACTAGTGTGCTCTGAAATGTTGCTGATACTTGAATTCTCAGTTTAGTTGCATTAATAAACCAGGATCAGGAAACAAGATCCTTTCAAACCTGCTGCACCACATACTTATGGTCAAGGGGCATAAGGTGCTTTTTAAATTGCGTTTTTAATAACTTAAACATTTGTGGCCACTGCTCTGATCAGATTCAGGTAACAGTCCCTTTCCTTGACAGAAGCAGAAGTATTTCACAGTGACCTCGGGGTGCTTTGTGTAGCTTTTCAGATGTATCTTAGAAGCCTCTTATACCACAGTGGCTTAACTGATACAAAATTACAGATCTGAGTTGGCTTTCCACCTGGTTCTGTCTGGATCCCATGTGAAACTGAAGGTGCCGTGTACAGTGTATTATGTATTGTTTAGAAATAATACACTAGATGACACGATTCTTCTCAGGGAAATCAACTGTGTACTTTTGGCCTCTTGTGAAATGTGTACATGATTCACATGGTATTTCTCTCCAGTATTATTGCTTGATTTATTTTTGTTTACAGAAACAGAACAGTTTTTAATTGAGTATTAAGATTTTGTCACAGAATTAGTTGCAGTGAATGGGAGAGAAGTTGTTTTTCTTTTCTTAAATGAACTTAAAATTCTTGCATAGACAATTGATGTGGTAGTTTGTTTCAGTTAATTTGTCCTGGTGACATACTGTACTGTATTGTATAGCTGTGATACATGGACGCTCATTTTCATGCTACTTGACTGTTTGACACCTGTCTTACTTTGCTTCTCTTTCCCTCTCTCCAGCGCATCATTTGACTCAACAGTGCGCCTGTGGGACGTTGAGCGTGGTGTGTGTATACACACACTGACCCGCCACCAGGAACCCGTCTACAGTGTGGCTTTCAGCCCTGATGGCAGGCATCTTGCCAGTGGCTCCTTCGACAAATGTGTCCACATCTGGAACACTCAGGTCTGGTATAATGCTTTCAGATTAGAAGCCAGCACGACACTCACTGTAATAATCGAGTTATTAGAGTAACAAATGTCTATAAATACATAAGAGAAACATGATAAAGATGTTGCCCTTGTCTTGTGTGTTCATGTGTTTGTTTAGACGGGTGCTTTAGTCCACAGCTACCGGGGGACAGGAGGGATCTTCGAGGTGTGCTGGAATGCCACAGGGGACAAAGTAGGAGCCAGTGCATCGGATGGATCGGTGAGTCTTGCTGCCTGAGCGCTTCATCACACACATAAGCAGCCACTTATATTGATTCTGACCTCTGTGTACTATACTGTCACCAGCCTACTGACCCAGGAACTTGACCCTGTGTAGCAAAGGGTTGACCCCATTAAGCTAACACCATAAAATCAGAGTTAACACTGAGATATAACTGGGTTCTACTCCAGATAAGTTCTTGATGTAGAACTTCTATACTTCTAAATTATAAGTAGATTTAGTTGCCTACTGATGTGATAGCTTTTTTTTTCTTCTTTTTTTTTAATAGTAGGGTATACTGTACTACATACTATAAGGACAGGTTTGTTCATAAATGTAAGTTGAGAAATACACATTTCAAAATTATCATTAATCTGTGCACTTTTCTTTATAACCATCAGGCAGATTTATGATACCATTTGTTTATTTTAATGATAGTGCAATGTTGTGCACAATAATCACAAAACATCACTTCATCACTAACTTCTTCACCAAATTTTGCAGCCCCAGTATATTAATACACATATCCCTATCCTGGATCGTTAGAGAGACCTGGAACTAAGCTCATTAATGCTTCTCATCTTAACTTGAATGAAACTGTGTGTTAAAATGAGATCATTCAAAAGAGGAATTGAAGTCAGTGCCTGTGGCGCCTTCTGCAAAATACTGAATAACGGCTCACAGTATGTATAACAATGTTCCCATGTCCAATTCCCACACTTACAAACAAAACGTGGCAGGTGTTCAGATTTTAAACTCTTGTACCACACAGTACGACCCTCTTCTCTGACTTGCTCACCTGCTTTACCAGAGCAATTTTTTCATATATTCTCTGTGTTTGTGAGCTTAACTCAACAGTTTTCTGGCCTTTGTTCACACTAAAGTTATACAGAACTACAGTAAGAATTTTACCTGCTTTAGATGGGTGAAATCCTAATATTAAATTGCGATTTCACATGACTCGCACTCACACCTCACTAATATGTGTCTTGGGCAATCAGATCGCAAGTGGGCAGTCGAGACACTTCACCGTTTACACCTGCACACATATTTACATGCATCTACAAGGTGTCCAGCGGACCACTTGTGTCCAGATTTAATTATTTCTGCATAATTTCCGCTGTAAATTTAGCTATATTCTCATAAGCAGCTGGTTGTGATAGCGATACGATTACAATAGGTATTCCAGCCACACATCAGTGTTTATCTCCATGCTTGTTTATTTATTTATTTTTTGTTTTCAGCATTAGCAACTTTTTTTGGCCAATTCTAAATTTGCTTATTTTACAAAATTCAATTAAGTTTAAGTGAACTGACAAATCATAAGCCGTTTTCAGATTATATGCTAAATATATGAAGAAAAATCAGGATTCTTTTTTTTAAAAGACTGTGATATGATCTTTTCTTCCACCTCTTAAGTAAAAGGTACAAAAAGTGAGACTGAGAAAGTGAAATGAGAAGTGAAGTATCTAACTGCCTGTGCCAGTAACAGTAACAGTTGTGATGGCAGAAACTAATACTCTCGTGGCAGAGACAGTAGCCTTTTCTCTAACAGTCTTGCTTCCTCATGTTCCAGGTTTGTGTATTAGATCTGAGGAAATGACACTCGCATGGGAGAGCCATGGACCGACTACGAATGTGTACATAGCCAAAATGACTGAGTGTCCCTGCCTGTTCTCCACACTGCTGTAGTCCCATCAGATGCCATGGCCCGTGATTACAGCCAAAAGGAGCAGTCCCCACCTTGCCACATACAGTTGTTATGCACATGCGTCAGACATACCACAGGTCTGTATGGACACCTGTGTTGGTCTCACAGACCTCCAAGAAGAAACTGTTCTGTTGTTTCTCAGTACAAACTTGTTGGACCCATCCCATGCAAACCAAAACACCAGGATCCTTCTTGCTTTCCTCTTTTTATCCTTTATACCAGAATTATAAAGATTTTTGTTCTCTGTTGGTGTGTGCATATTGCATATGTCAGCATTTGATGTCCTGTGGACATTATTGTTTTGAATTAGGATTTTACTGTAGGTTTTATATTACATGTGGGGTGGGAGAGAAGAGGGGGGAGTTTGAGAGTTGTTTCTTTTACAGTGGATGTTCAAAGCTTTTTATTTGGAGATCCTTTCATCTATTTCTTCACACTCCAAGATTCAACAATGCAGATGTACAACTCAGAAGGTAAAATGGTTTAAAATGTTGTCGACTCTGTTTATATCCAATAATTTTGCTCCATTTTTTTACAGAGTATAAAGCAGTTAATCAAAGGTGTGAACTGTCCTTTGTATTTGCAACTTGTATCCTCAGAAATGGTTTTCAGGTGTTCACAATTCATCAGGTTAATATAAAGAATTCAAAACCTCTAGGCTGAAAGATAATCTGTGTAGTTGTTAAACACCATGTTAAGATCATGTTCTAACCATGTGCTGGGTAGAAGGCGTCCATGCTGTTAATGTGAAGTCAGCTTCAGCTTCCCGTCATTGAAACCTGGATCTGTGTCCCAAGCTTACAAACAGACAGCCGTAGTAGTGAGGTAACATGGCACTGTAATAGCTTGCTTCCTGGCATTGGTGCAGCTTCTGGGATCTGTGGGGGAAGGGGAGAGATACGGGAATACAGGCCCATAATTGCTTGCATCCATCTGGTGTAAACAATTAATAGTCCTAATTGAGGTTAATTCCCCAGTTGATAGCCTGTTGCTGTTCCGTGCTGTGGGGTGTGTCTGCAGGCACAGGTTCTTTGATCACACTCCTAAACATGACTCGGGCATTTGTTCACATCATGACCAAAACGGCAAATTAACGGCACTGGATTTCTCATCAGTTCATCATGTTGAGCCACGAGTCAGCTTAAAACATTCACACTCTTAACATGCAGCTTTCACGTGCAAGATTGACCCTAGTACACACTACAGTCCCTGCTTTGGTTTTACTGTTGTCAGGCAGTTGTTTCCCTGCATTAACACACACACACACTCTGGAGACAGGCTGTGTTGAGGCCTATGCACAGATAGACAGCGCTTCTGTTTGTAGTGTTCAGAGTTGATGTTTTGAGTTGAAGTCTTTGCTTGATAACAGACTTGCAGCATATGGCTTGATGTAACATGGTATCTCCATATAATATATATACATATAACTATATATCTGTTCTATCACAGGGATTCTTTTGTATGCCACTCGTATGCTAAGGGTGGGTTTTTAAGGAACTTTGAAAATGCTTGAATTACAGCATCTACAGTTGTTGTGCATCACCGGGGGTTGTTTTCGTGAGGATTCTTTTATTTTTATTTTTTATAAAATACCATTAAACAGTCAGAGAAATATTTAAGAACATTCCCTCAAAAAGGCTTTTTCTTTCTACGCTTTAAGCTCAAACGCGGGACCCAGGGAGGTGTGTTTATTCAGGGCATCATAGACACATCTAATGTTCAAAATGCTCCAAAAGATGAATCAGAATTGATGCAGAAACTGTGCAGTGCTCCTGTAACAAAGTCGCACCCAGCCAACTTCATGGCTTACCAGGTCTCATCTCATAACCATAACCAACATGTAACAGCTTGATACACACACACACACCCTCTTTGCTGGACATTTCAGAGGCTTTGATCAAATCGCTGTTTTAGAAATAATTTTGTACTGAGGCTTAAGAATATTTTGAAGTTTGCTTTAATACAGTCAACAGTGATTGAACTGTACCACAAAGACACTATTTCATATGATGTCTGTGACAGTGGAATGGTATTTTATAATGGTTCGTTTTTAGATGATAAGCTTTTTACACTGCATTCAAGTGTGTGCTGTTTTTTGTTCCTACCAAAAGTACTAACTTTGATTCTATCTTTGCTATGTCTGAGAGCCCTTGAAGCATTTGTACTTCTCAAAACTTTTGTAATTCTGATTTATTTGTAGCCAAATACTCCAAATGAACAAAAAATATAAAATCTGCAGTTAATTGTTGTATTATAACATAGAACCTGTAAATACCAATTTGCAGTTTTTTGTTTTGTGTTGTCTTTGCCCTCACCTACGTTGATCTCTCTTCTTCTCTCACTCACGTGGTTGCAGTCTGCAGCCTCCTGATCTGACTCAGATCATAAGGTCTAGAATAAAATCTATTTTGATAATATCGGTGTGTTTCTGTGTTTTTAATTTTCACTCCTTTTATTGAAGGAGTTCTTGAATAAATATGTGTACACTTCAAATATGTTGTGTAAACTGAGAAGCAAAAACTAAAATCCATTAGGTAATTTTCAGTTTTTAGGAAGTTTGTTCACATAGTGTGCACAATACAAATGTCAGAGAAGCTGTTGTAGGTGAGACCACATCATCTATATAAGGAGATGTTAAGCCACAAACGCATTGAAGCGGGTGGAGGAAGACTGTGTCAGCCGGATATGGAAATAACATCTGACAGAGAAATGGATTTAAAAGTTTGACAGCTATGAGATGATTGGGTCACACAGACACTGGCAGCATTTGACTGGTGTAACAGAAAGAGTCGGTTGAAAGCATGGAGAGGGTAAGGGGAGAAGCAGAGGAGAATGAGTGTACTCGCTTGTGGTATAGTCACCCTGGTTCCTTTCTGACAGCACACAGCCTCACCTCTGCCAGCGTGGCTCTACACGCTTATTCAAAGTACTTCTATGTGAAGCAGTTCGTCAGGATAAAGATGCTTTTAGCAACCTTTTTAAATGCTGTTTCAATTATAAAGCAGAAGATAAATTATAGTTTGTCTTTTACTTCCTTCTCTTCTCCTCACACTTTGCCCACGTTACTCACCTAATCCTCGTCATTTCTTGTTCTTTAATGAGAGATGAAACGTAAGATTCCAAAATGCATTGATGTAAGGAACAGAGGTTTTGGCAAATAGACAAAAAAAAGATGTGCATTTCTGATATGAAGAGTTCCCCTAAGTTTAAAAGCTGATGGTGGTGGTAAAGAAGAGGCAGCGGATGGTTGATGGAAACCGTTGAGCAGCGTCCTTGTGTCCCTGGACATTAGCAAGGTTATGGAGATGATGATGAAGAGGAGGAGGAGTGTGACAGATAAGGAACAGTATGTTATAAGGTGATCACCAAATGCATCTGCAGATTCTTCAGGATTCGTCAAGATAACATTGCAACATTTAGTTTAACGTCAGCTCTCCCTGAATTATAGCAAGTTAAGTACTTTCCTTGTGAAGCTTAATTAGCATTTTTGAAAGCGCAGAGCACAAGTTGTTTTATCTTTGTTATCAATCATACAGTTACATGTAAATCAGTGGCTGGTACAGCACACCACAGTGCGATGAATTCAGATTGTGTGATAATATTGTATATACCTTTATTATTTGTCACTTTATTGTAAACTCTTTTGTCCATGTTGGACATTTGCTGTTTGAGGTTTTCCATGTGTCACGCTGGAGAGAATTAAATGATTCATTGCCTCTCTGCACTGCACTCAGTGTTTTTTCATCTTATCGGGTGAGGAAAACCTCATCAAATGCCAAAAAGACAGAAAAGTAAGGACTAGTTATTATGTCCACCATTAAGAACCTGAACAGTGAGCTAGACAACCAAGCAGGCCTGATGAAATCCTTCCTGTGCCAAATTACAGACATACATACAAATGTCAGAGGAGCCGTTGTGGGTGGGTTGCCAGGGCTACTAAAGCTGTGGACTACATTTGATCTGCTTTCAAATATGTCACTAACAATGTGTCTCAGCTTAAGTTACAATTTATTGTTCTCAAAATATAAAAGCTAAAAGCTGCCCTTAAACCAAAGGATGTCTGCCCATGACAGATGTCGCTGGCGTTGGGAGATGTGGCTCACAGTCTTGGAAGCAAAAACTCAAACAAGGAAGCGTTTGTGTTCACAGTTGGGTTTTATTTTTGTGTGCAGTGTTGGACATTTATTGTGGGTTATTATTCAAATCCTGCTCATGGGAAGTGTAGCTAAGGTCTAATCAGATCTTACAGGAAATGTCTTTTTCTCCTTTTTCTTTAGCAGATATAGATTATTGGTTCACATTGTTGTCTTTACTTCCTCATGTCAAACAATGTGGCATTTCATCATCCTCTTTAACTGATCACCATGTCTCTTTGTCAATAAATTCTAGCTCAGAGTAGCAACATAAATCTTTCTGGAAATTCCACAGTATAACAGAGTAACACCGCAAATAAGATAAGATAAACCTTTATTAGTGCCACAAGTGGGAAATTTGCATTGTTACGGCAGTACAAGGGTAAGAGCAGAGTAGAGAAGAGAGCAGAAGAGAGTTAAGCTACAAGTAAGGTAAAAAGTAAATATTTACAACTAGTACACAAAGAATAATATAATATATAAAAAAAAGAAACACAGGAAAAATA
>JAUMHL010000010.1:6715002-6734526 GCA_032362345.1 Sandelia bainsii
GCACCATCCAAAGTGGGATGGATGCCGTCTCTTCTAATCAGCCCAGGTTTTCTCCAAAACGTTTTCCAATTGTCTATATAGCCTACTTTGTTATCGGGACACCACCTATACAACCAGCGGTTAAATGACGACATGCGGCTAAAGATGTCATCACTGATCAGATTAGGATGGGGACCAGAGAAAAAACACAGACCTTAGCAGTAATTTAAATCATTAAAAAGCCTAAACATACAGTAACAATGTGACAGTGTGAGCTGTCTTACCATAAAATCCACATCTCTGAGCTAAAAGCTAGTTCTGCTCTCAGAGCTAACAGACAGTTGTTGCAATTTTAGTCACAAAAATAACATGCTAAAGTGTAGAGTGAAGTGTGTGAGGATTATTACTGGACATTTTGACCGGCAAGTTTTAAATGTAGCAGTTTTTAATAATTTCTTTACCAGGCAAAACTGCTGATGACCAGCTCACGGACCCGCTTGTCTGTAAGACAGCGGGAAGTATGTGGTAGAATTGAATGTATCAGTACTACTTCCATATCAAATCGATCCCATACAACATGTATCATGATTTTCTGTTTTAACCTACTCTCGTAATATCGTCTGAACTAGCACAGTTTGGGCTTTCCTCCATCTCCTACACTTGCTCTCCGTCTGAATGTCGCGCGTTATAATAGTCACGTGACTGCAAACGACCAGTTTAAAGTTGGGTGTTTAAATCAGTGTTGGTGTCTGCTAGCTTAAGGTCATGTAGATGTCGCCCTCTCCTCACTGCTCCCTGACTTGCTATGAATTGTCCCGATGTTTATTTATCTTGCTTCACCATGAAATGTGATGTTGCTCTGGATTAGCTGTTCTCCAAACATCTGCTCTGTTTCCATGGCAACAAATACAGAAGACTAAATCACACAAAGGCTTCAGACAGGACTAATAACACAACCTGCTGCTTACATATGTTTACTGAACCCTAGACACTGTTTTCCAATTGCCTGCAGGTTAATTTTAAGATATTCACTTTAATAAACGATACATATGTAATTATGGTATTGAAAATTTCATTTCACTTTAAATGCAAATGAGAACATCTGATGTGAGCTGTTCAGTCTAATTTCTATTGGAAATAGAAACTTTTTTTTTCTTCTATTCTTAGTCAAATGATCATTACTGTGAAACAGAGTCAGCTGTTCCTCTTAGTCATCAGAACAATGAAGCTCATCTTTAGTCACTTCCCAAGTGGTTGCAAAATAATTGTGTTAGCAGAGTTGTGTTAAATAGGTATAGCTGACCAGTGCGTCAGCTGAGCCTCACTGACAACACTATAGCTACAGCTTATTAAAAAGATACTTTAAAAACATAAACTTACAACATAGGAGACATAGATGCGGGCATGTCTGTGTGTTTTCTAGTTAGGGAAACTAAACCTGCTGAAGATTAACTGATAGTTGTGCACTGTACACATGTTGCCAAATTTGCATCTGGACATTCAGATGATTACACAATTTATGAGGTAAAGCAGATGAAGTTGTGTAAATTAATTTAATTATGTCAGTGAGTTAAAGCTAGTGAGGCTGGCTTAGCTTAGCACAAAGCCTGGAAAGTAGGAAACTAGGATCTGGCTCAGATCCATCTAATTTCCTAACTGTTTTTACTGATAAGGGCTGCAGGGGTGCTGGAGCCTGTTCCAGCTGTCACTGGGAGAGAGGCGGGGTACATCCTGGACAGCTCTCCAGTCTATCAATAGTGCTCACATAGAGAAACAGACTCACGCTCACATTCGTGAAGCTACAGAATGTGCGTTTGGGAGTTTTCCAGCTGGTCTTTACCACAGGAGAAAGCAGTTGAGCCGCAGACTGTGTATGGGTTGAACAGCTAGCTGTGGTGTAAGCAGGTATCTTAAATATGGTCAAACTAGGAGATGTCTAAAGACTGCAAATACTGTACTGCATTTTGTGAGAGCAGGTGATTTCACCTACATTTAAATGTATCCTAAACTGGGACAAAATTGTGACACTGAACAATCAAACCAGAATCTTAACTACAGTCTTTGTAATTTTAGTCAAAACTTGGCATCTTGAAGGAAAATGTCACTTTTATGCTGTATAAAATATATTCAAATTCTGTTTTTATTTGCAACATACAATTTCTACTGCAATTAAATTAGAATTAGCTGTCATCATATCTCCAACTTGAAAAATGTAATAGAACTACTTAATAGAATAGTAATAGAACTAGAGCACTGCACAAGACCTATTACATAAAAAGACTGGAATCAGATTAAACACACTTTGAATCATTTACCAAAAATAAAAACTCATGTAAATTGAATGCAGATTATGTCTGACAGTGTATGTTTTTTCCAAAGCCTACCAAGCAGGGCAGAAAGGACTGCATTACATTACATTATCTTTCTGGATCATCTCTGGAAACACACTGTTGCTGAGGCCAAATATAGAAAACTACAGCTTGAATGCTGTCTTTTCAATAGCTACATTGAAAGGAAACACTTTTCTCCCATACTGTGCTGCACCTACTTATTATTTGTGACATTTACAAATGGAACAAATAGAAAAAAAAAGGACTAAACGCAAGTTTTAATACTGAGAGTTCATGGTTTTAGCCACTGAATAACTTTAACTCACACAATAACACATTTACCCAAAATGGATCTAAAATTGATCACTGCAGGAATAAAGGCAAGTTTCTAATTTGAATTTGCACCAGTCACAAAAGTGATGTTAGAGCACACTGAAATAGTGTAAAATGACTTGAATACCTTTCAGAGGCAGTAGAAAGGAACTTAATTTACACAAATTTATTTGTATAATCTGCACATGCTGAACGGTAGTTAATGTGTAACTAATCTGCATCAAGATGTCAAATGCATGAATGTACGTATGGAAATTTAATGTATTTATACAAGTCAGATTTATCTTTAATGATTTGCTTTTTTTTTAACCATCACTGATAAAATGTTGCATGCATACACACACACATCCCTTCCATGTGGCTCTTGGATATTCAGCTTTACTGCTGGTTTGACAGTAGGTGGTGCTCTCTGATTCTCCCAATGCTCATGTAAAACAAGTGTGTAGGTAGATGGCCCATGGAAGCAATAACTTCTAAAAAAAAACCAAAAAAAAAAACCCAACCCATTACACCACATGAACACATTGCAGTGGATGCTTTTGGCCCAAAATGTCTTCATATTCATGTGGTGGAAACTATGGTTGTTTTTGTTCAATCTCTGCTTTAATGTCAAAGGAAATGCCAAGAAATATAATAAATTATGTACACTCCAGTACAAACTTAAGTTTACACAACTCGACAGACCGATCAAGTTTACTTACAGCAATTTTAGTTTATTAAGACATTCATACAATTCTGGGAAGGAGGAAATCTGAAAAGTTGTCAAGGGGAGAAATAGCAATATACTCTGACAAGGGTAAAACCACTTCAGCAAGATATGGCCAACCAGTGAGGAATTCTGATAGAGCAAGTGGGATAAAATAAAAAAGGTACATTTAAATTAACACATTCACAAAAGAACAAAAAAAAGCAAGTGAATCTACAGTATAACATGACAAGTGCCTCTTATTAAGCAGGCCCACAATACATTGCACATATGTTAGCATAACATAATTTGCAGACTTTATACAGCACTTATACCTTTTAGTCCACAAGTAAGTTACTAAATGGTGGAGAACATCAAATACACGCATCTTAATTGAACATGGAAAGAAATACCTGATAAGGACCTTAATGTTTACAGACCCCATGGCTTTGTAGCTCCAACCAGCAGGCTGTCAAGGTTAGAATCTACAACTGTCCGAGAGGGACCACCATAGAAGTCACCTCACTTTTAACACATACCAAAATTCTGATCCAAGGTTTAGCATTGAGAAGTTTTTTTCCCCCTCGAATAATATAAGCACAATGCAAGTGGACGATCGCTATCACTGCGTTTAAAACGAAAAAGAAAATATTAGGGCTCAAATCAGGTCAGCCACATTCATAGGCATCTCCTCCACAGTTGTATTGTAAAACGTCTCGATGTCCCGAAGAATCCTCTTATCCTCCTCAGTGACAAAGTTGATAGCAACTCCTTTTCTGCCAAAACGGCCACCACGACCAATTCTGAAGAGTAGAGATGAGCCACGTTAGAGACTTCCGTTAGGACTGAGATGCACATCTGATGTAACGTGTAGTCAACTTACCTATGAATGTAGTTCTCTCGGTTTGTAGGAAGGTCATAGTTAATGACCAAGGAAACCTGCTGGACATCTATCCCCCGAGCCTGAGAAAGGAAAAGTATTTTCAAATCATTTTCAACTCTAACAGACAAGTGGTTACAACACTGTGCACAAGTTAATGTTGCCCATGTATAAGTAACAGATTCCTACAAAAGAAGAACCCATTGTGGAGAATGAGCCTTACTCTCCCAAAAGTTTGAACTGCTATGTCATTTTAGGACTGTTGCAGGAATAAAAACATTTTGGGTTTTCAATTATTCAATTCATCTTTTCATTACCGTCACATAATGTCCATCAGTACCCCCCCATTACTCTGCCCCTTATACTAACCAGAAGATCAGTAGTGATCAACACTCTGCTTGAGCCAGACCTAAATTCCCTCATAATCACATCACGCTCCTTCTGGTCCATATCGCCATGCTGTCAGTGGAGAATAATTTTAGTTAGAAAAATGCAGCATTAATACTGGTAAGCTAGACATCAGTAGCTTAATGTAACGGTAACAGTTATAGAGTTGATCAGGAAAAGAACAGATTGTACCAGAGCGGAGACTGTAAAGTCTCTAGCATGCATCTTCTCAGTCAACCAGTCAACTTTTCTCCTGGTGTTGAGGAAAATGACAGCCTGCGTGATGGTCAAAGTTTCATACAGATCGCACAGGGTGTCCAGCTTCCACTCCTGGAGACATCCATGACAAACAATGCATTGTCAACCATTTAACTTCATATTTAAAAAAAAAAAAAAAAAGAGCTCATGTCACACAGAATCTTGAGGAAATGGACACCGGACATTAAGAAAGAGGTCCCTCCGAGCCTCAATTCAGATACTGTGATTTTAATCTCCTTCCCTGGTGTACCCATGCTTACACGACCACATGAGCTAAACCTGTGAGGCTTGGCTGCTGCAGTTTTAGCAGGGTGCTTTGAAGAGAAGGGATATCTATTATTTTTGCAGCAGTATGAGATCACACAAAGTTTGCTAAATATTACTGACTAGATGTTAATGATAAGTGAGCCCACCTCTCGCTCCACATTTATGTAGAACTGCTTGATACCCTCGAGGGTAAGCTCTTCTTTCTTCACCAAGATGCGAATGGGGTCTCGCATGAACTTCTTGGTCACCTCCAACACGTCTGCTGGCATGGTGGCAGAGAGGAGGACCACCTGAAGAAAAGACATTAAAGTGACAAAAGTGAACGCAATCACCAACTAAAACATAGTACAGCGTTTCCAAATACACTTAAATGCAGACCTAATTGTGGCACTGCACCTTAAGACAGAGGCCAATGAACATTAAGAAAGAGGTTCGACCACATCTCATTTTCAGTACAGTGCACAATAATCTCCTTCCACGCAATTGTCTGCTAGCATTATTGCATGAAACAGAAGAACTGGATCAAACAACTATAGCAGACATCTGTTAATGCAGAAGAGCAATAGATTAATCTCAACTGTCAGTGTTACATCTGTATTAAAAATATACTTACTTGAATGTTTGTGCTCAGTTTCTGGAAGATCTCATAAATCTGATCCTTGAAACCTCGACTCAACATCTCATCAGCTTCATCCAGAACAAACATCTTGATCCATTTTGGTGCTGTCCAGAAATATGATGCAAACATTCTCAGTTGCAATTAATTCAAATAAAACTTTTCAGATGAAGAGAGCATGCAAGACTTACACAGGTGTCTCCTGTTAAGCATGTCATACACACGTCCTGGTGTGCCCACCACTATATGAGGGGCCTCTGCCTGAAGCTTCTGTATTTCACTACGGAGATTGGTCCCGCCGATGCAGGCATGGCAGGTTGCCCCCATGTAATCACCCAGAGCCAGAATTACCTTCTGGATCTAATAGGGAAGGACAGGAAGAAAAAACTGGTTCAAGGTAATGTGGTACACACTTGACATGAAAAAACACACAAACTCAAAACTGCAGAATAACTGAAGTGATCAGTGAAATAAAAAGGAACTCTCCATTTCAAAAGTCAGTCCCGAAAGATGGTATGCCATCATATCACCCAGTTTTCCACAGCAACACAAAGCACAATAAAGTCAATCAAGCCAGATCACCTTTTAGACCAATGCAGCCATGGATAGAGACTACACCAATCTTAGGAGGATATTCGGTTTTAAATTTTCAGAATTTTGACAAAATTTTAAAAATGGTACCTTAGCACTTGAATCAGTGTCCTCAATATGCTGCTTAGGTCTGAGACACTGTTGAGGTTATCGTGACCTCAGGAACAGCATACCTGCTGAGCCAGCTCTCTGGTGGGAGCCAACACCAGAGCCTGAGTCTCCTTCTGCTCTATATCCAGCTGCTGCAAGATAGAGATGGCAAACGTGGCCGTCTTGCCAGTGCCTGACTGGGCTTGGGCAATGACATCATAGCCTAACGGTGAAAAAACAAATTACTTGCAGTAAAAAAAAACAAAAGTAACAAAAAAAAAAACAACAACTGTCTCCATACAAGACAGATTGTGTCACAATGCACAGTAAGTTGATAATAGTTATTGAAAATCTAAACAGTAATGAGTGATCAGTGTGTGAAAATGTTATCCCCATGAATGGGTAAGTCCCGAAAGATGGTTAAGCATCATTTCACTCAAATAAAAACAAAAAGTCTCTGGGTAAATGTGGTTTCTGTACCTTTGATGCAAGGAATGATTGCCCTCTGTTGAATGGCAGATGGTTTCTCAAAACCATATGCATATATTCCCCTGAGAAGAGTCTCCTTCAGGTTCATATCATCAAAATTATCTGTAATCTCGTTCCAATTGCTCTGGATATAAAAAAAAAAAAAAAACAACAACAACAACCCATTAGCTTGTGAGTTAAGGCACATACAAATTCCACACCAAATCTGAGCTCTGAGCTGTAAAAAATAACATGTGTAATTATGTACTTACCTCGATGACACCATCAGGCTCCATTCCATCTGGCCCCCCATGGTCTCTATCTCTTGAGCTGTCAAAATTAATGACATCAGTTTACTTGAAATCACTTTTAAGTTCAACCATAAAAAAGCAACTCTTCAAGTCTTGTGAACCGACTGCTTTCCATAGCGGTGAGAAGCAGGGATTCCTTCCACGTGTCAGGTCATGAAATGGCTAGTATCACGCTTGTCACTAGCGGTAGGTCGCCGCTAAACAAAAATCCTTATTTCACGTTAGCTTTAAACGATTAAAACATAAAAGCTACGTCGTACGTGTAACGAGTGGGTCTACCGTGGTCCGGGTTACGCCCAGAGTATCTCGTTACACAGTCCGGGGCTTCGCTAGGTGCACGTGTCAAATTCCACGAGCAGGGCTCAAATACCTGCACTAAAAATTATCACTTATGTAACCTCGAAATGTTTCAGACCGGCTGACATGCCCGCCGTGGCTCATGTTAACCTCAGTGTCAGAACAGTAAAAGAACCTCTGTGCACTTCAGCATGTCTCAACATGGTGCTCTGCTTCCCTCGTCGTTAGCCAATATGTCGGACAGTTGGGCCTGTGCTACCGAAGGTGGCTTCTGCTGCCTGAGAACTAGGCCTAGCTGTATTCTGGCTAGACGTTTTCTCTGACTTTGACAACTACCAGCCACGACAGCAAAATGTAGTGTAAAGACGAAAACCTAGCGCTCATCATTTTTAACACGAACAATTACACAATTGAATCAAGTTTAATACAAGTAGTTTGTAACGGCAATTTGGAACTGCGGTGTAGCTGGGCAGCTAACGTCACAAAGCTAACGGTTAGCAACCAGGTTGCCCTGACACCGTTGCACCTAGCTAAATACTACCTAATTTAGGCACATAAAGAGTACAGACCAACGTGACGTGGTTATAAACACCTAGATACTGAATATTATTTTCAACAAACTAACGACTGTACGATTGTACCTGTTGTAATCAGCAGAATCGCTAGACATGATCCGTTCCCAACTTCAGCATGCGACTGGAAAGATCGCTGATGGCGCTGCCGACTGCCTTTATGCAGCCGGACTATTTTCACAGATCAACTTACTGATCACTTTTGCTGCCAGTATTGCATTTATTAACTGACGTAATATTTGGTACAAACTACAGGATATCCACATCTGGTATACACAAATGTATATGTCAATAATCAATGAAATTATGAAAAATGCTTAAGACTATATTTCTCAGCGGAAGGATATTGCAGTAACAACGGGTTATTGGGCTGCTACAGCGTCTCTGACAGGTCAAAACTAGGCCTGACAAGGTTGTGCAATATTTTTGACACAGCGTTCGGGTGAGGCCGATACAGGTGTATTTCAAGGAATAAAGTGATATTTAATACAATAACAACAAAAATAACAAACTGAAAAGAGATTTAAGGCTCCATCATCACTAGAACTTGTTCAATCAGCAGACAGTTTAAAAGAGGAATTGCAGCAGTTAATGCAGTGTTTGACGTTATAGTTTTAAGTTCACAGGCAGTGTTAACTTAATAGGCAGCTGTGTGTATATTTAATTACACTATGAATATCAGATGTTGATCACAAATTTTCTTTCAAACGTCTTAAGAATGGTTTTAAAGCAGAACAGTAAGTGACATGTCTGTATAGTAAAACAGGTAGAACAGAGAGAGATCATGTAGGTTACATTGCACATCATCAAGAAACCTGACTGGACAGACAAACCTGTCATTTTTCACCTGTGAAAAATCATTGAAGTCAAAATCTTTTTTATATACAAATAAAGAGCATAATAGGACAATTTATTCACTGAAACAATTCTTAAATCAAATTTTTATTACATGTTGTGTGAAAGAAAATTTGGGTAGTTTTATCATCAAAGTTATCATCAAGGGGCGACAGTGGTGCAGTAGGTAGGGCAGTTGGCAATTGCTAATTGTCTGTGAACCCCAGGGTTGGTGGTTTGCAACCCGGTCCCTCCCTGATTCCTGGCCACATGTTGAAGTGTCCCTGGATCCTGGTGCCTCAAGTGGGCAGCCTGTCCACAAATAATTTCCCCAATAGGATCAATAAAGTGTCAATTATTATTATCAATTTATTTTGCAAATTACCAATGCGATCTCTTAGACTTAAGTGAAGAGCTCTTTCTTCTTTTCCTTCTCATTTTCAATCTGATCCTTATAATAACAAACAAGGTGACCCTTCGTCTCTCTGTTCTTACCATGTGCTACAGAGGCAGCAATGAGAGCATGCTGACTGCCTGTGTGACTGCCTGATACAGAAACTGTAAAGTTTCTGAACACAACTCTATGGTGAACCTACAAAACATCATCTGTATTTCTCTCCCCTCCATACAGCACATTCATGAAACTTGCAACTGTTTTTTGTTTATTTTACTTTTTTTAATAATAATAATTATTATTAAACCTTTTTTTGCACCAATTATTCAGTTTGCACTCAACTTATGTCAGTTCTCTGTTGTTCTGGGGTTCATATTTTGTTTGGGAATAACAATAAATCTGAATCACATACACATTTTTTCAATAATTGTAATTAAGTTTTGAGGTATTTGTATACATTTTATGCTTCTTGTCATTACCATTGCGGAGGGAAATGTACTTTTAAGTCTGCTCCACTTATTTGAAAACTAGTTACTAGTTCTTTTAAAGGTTTTTATTCAGCACCTTTATGCACTGTTACAGATCAGAGACTAGCCAATTGTATTAGCTCCACCTCCATCACAGCATGCTGTACACATTTAAATGTTTAGTCAGTAAAAACAATCACACTCCAAAAAGGACTACTCTGTACAGTATTTTGGATTATATTTAGGTACACCGTGCTAACAAAGCAAGCAATGCATAACACTGGAGTGTACTTTGACTCTAATGCACAATGGTGTAGTAGTTGGAGAAGAGTTCCTCCCCCGCTGTAATGTCTCTAAGAGATACAAGGACAACACAGCGAAGAAGCCTCTGTGTATCCTGGCAGTAGTTGACATTGGGCAGATACTGTCGTAGCTCGATGGGAAACATGTCTGGTACATCATACTCCTGGTAGCACACGTTAGCAGGCCGCTCGTTGGAGCAGTTGTTCACGTACTGACCCACAGCCAGTGGGTTCTGTGGAGTGGCTGTCAGCCAGCTGGTGTCACTCATCATGAAGGGCCCTATTCTGTCCCTGCCACTGCATGACTTGAACACCATTTTGGAGATGCCTTTGTCATTTCCATCAATCAGGACACCATCAATACACCTGAATACAAAAGGGTTTCTGATGGACTGGAGAAGAATAGGCTCATAGACTTGATATACTGTGCCAGGATACATGGCAACTATAGCTCCTTTGGGTACAAATCCTTTGGTGACAAATACTCCAGTTCCTGCAAAGGGCAAAGTGCTAGGCTTCCGGTCAATGCAGAACCCCAGAGAGTGTAACATGGCATCATGTCTACAAACATAATTATCTCCGCACTGCTCTTCTTCACTTGTTATCTGTTTGAGAAAGTGAGTTTGAACTGCTCGGAGCTCATGATTAGCCCCGTGACTCCTGAGCAGGACTCCGAAGAGCTTCAACAGGCTCTGTGAAACCTTCTCATCTGGGACCAGTTTGTCTTTCGAGCGCTCCGTCACTTGCCGCAGAGTCTTCTCATTTTTAGACAGATTTAGTACAACCCAAGGCACAAATCGATGTCTGTATGATTTCCATTTGTTCTGAAATCGTGTTAGAGCTGCTCTAAACATCCAGGTAGGCGCACGAGTGGTCTGACATCGAAGAATGAGCGTATGTTTATGTTTTCCCTAGTAACTTCCGAAGAGTTTCTTCAAAATAAGAGCAACCCTGTAAATATTTCAAAATTAGTATCAGAATTTTCTAACTTTGCTAAAGTGATACGGTAAAGTGGTATCAAGTTTCCGGCAACGGAACAAAATTGAACAATGTAACACTCATGTGTTTATCAATGTAACACTAGGACATGACACTGAAGAGGGAATATATTTTGGACCTATATTTTGAAGGGTCGTACTTCAACCGGAACAACTTTTTACGTGACTCGTAAAAACTTTACATGCATTAGCCAGCTGGATGGGAGGAAAGGAGTCAGGCGAAGACAAACATGGTAATAAATTATTGCTTTTACTCTGTTGATGTGGTGTAAATGTAAACACTGTTCATACACATAAACTGGTACTTTCGGCTGATCTATATAGTCAAGAAGCTGCGCTAATGGTCTTATACTACCTTTCTATAATGAAAACAAACCTAGCTCTCTGCGGTAGCATTAGCTAGCTCAGCTAGCTAGCTTACTAGCTTTTAAGCCACTGACAAACAAAACTACACACTCTGCTTCAACGTTAGCAAAGACTAGGTCCCTTTTTCAGTGTTAAGAATGTAAAGATGTCAACCAGCTGACCGATTCAAACTTAGTAACTGCTGTGATAATAGGGCGCTGTTCATAGTTCTCTCATTCTTATTATTTTGATCTTTTTCACCATGGTTCAGCGTTTCAGTGGCTAACAATTAGCATTCCATTCGTGGTTATTATGTGGCATATTGGATGACAAGAGTCATGTAAAGATTTGTAGATAGTTGTTTGAATAGACTGTTTTGACAACTGATAAACACAATTATTACATTAGATAAATAAATGTGTGTGATTTTGCTGTTGCTGTACTACATTAGTCTAACCATGAATGATTCTAACAACAGTTTTGGGTTTTGTGTGTCTGCTTGCCTTTGTACAGAACAAGTTGAAGTCCTCACAGAAGGATAAAATTCGCCAGTTCATGATTTTCACACAATCCAATGAGAAGATTGCATTAACCTGTCTAGCACAGAATGACTGGAAACTAGATGTTGCAACGGACAAGTTTTTCCAAAATCCAGAGCTCTATGTTTCAACTCTAAAGGCGACCTTTGACAAGAAAAAACTTGAGCAGCTGTACAACAGATACAGAGGTATGGAAAGCCTGTTTAATATATATATAAAATAAACTATCACTATACTGTAGAATTTGTCGTAAACGCCAGTTTGTTGCAGCTTTTTTCATTTGGGTGTGAATTAATAATGAACCAAATCCCTCTTTAAACTCGTACCATAGATCCACATGATGACAACAAAATTGGTATTGATGGAATCCAGCAGTTTTGTGATGACCTGGGTCTGGATCCAGCTAGTATAAGTGTCCTCCTTATAGCCTGGAAGTTCAAGGCAGCAACACAATGCGAGTTCTCGAAACAGGAGTTCATGGATGGCATGGCAGAACAGGGGTAGGAGCATCATTTTAGATGGTACAAGCAAGAGAGTAAAAACTTTGTTGTCTCCTGAAACATCTTCCTTGTGTCCTGTGAATTGAACATTGACCTTATGAATTTACAGACCGCAGTTGTTACTACTATAATTCAAATGTTGACTTAAGTTAATGTCAGACTGCTATAGAAAGGGGGAAAATCTGTTTGTCACATCAGCTATAATTATGCTTTATTAGTGCTTACATTTAGAGTAAAATAAGATGAATGTAATTCAAGTGTTTTATTTGTCCTGCAAAACTTAAGTTTGCTTTATGTTTCCTCAGGTGTGACAGTATAGAGAACCTAAAAGCTCAGCTGCCAAAGATGGAACAAGAGTTAAAGGACCATGGGAAATTTAAAGACTTTTACCAGTTTACATTTAATTTTGCAAAGAATCCTGGCCAGAAAGGCTTGGGTGAGTGTCTCCTAATACTCAAATTTGAACTGTGTATTTGTTTGTTTAATGTTTATAAAACCGTTACTGGTTTTCTTACAGATTTAGAAATGGCAATTGCATATTGGAATTTAGTACTGGCTGGAAGATTCAAGTTCCTGGACTTGTGGAACAAATTTTTAATTGTAAGTTAATAATCACTCTCAAGACCACTCTAAAAATGCCAAGAATCTCAAGAAGAGCATCGCCAACTTAATCCCCACATGTTTTATAGGAACACCACAAAAGATCAATTCCCAAGGACACTTGGAACCTCTTACTAGACTTCAGCACAATGATCACAGATGACATGTCAAATTATGATGAGGAAGGTTTGTACAGTTTTTGCACTCTGCTGAGAACAAGCTATTTTGTTACTCTGGGGAAAAAACATCACTGTTATCCACGTCATATGCTCACATATGTTGGGTCAAATTTTTAACAAATTTTGTTTGTTTCATCAATAGGAGCATGGCCTGTCCTGATTGATGACTTTGTGGAGTTTGCACGGCCACATATCGGGACCAAAAGCACAGCAGTTTAAAGGCCACTCTCTCTGGAGAACTATCCCTATGATGTTTCAGCAAAACAGAGCGCAGTACAAGGAGGACAAGGAGACCATGCTGAAGTGAGAACAATGTTGCCTTTTCAACCTCAGGACTGAAATATTTTACACAGCAGAGACTTTATAAATGTGTGTTTATGTACATACATAAAAAAGGCATATGTCTTTGTTGGTCAACCTGTGGTGGTTTTCCAAAGCATTGGGCTTTTTGTGTGCGCTCAAGCCAACTAGAGGAGTCTTAGCCTGTGTGGTTCATTAATGTGGCTGGGCTCCACTCAAGCAGATAGAAACACATATGAATGATGATCTAAACATGAGGGTTCACGAAGGGATGTTGTACTTTAAATATTGAATTTTAATACTCTTGTGTGCATTCCTGATTTTGTTTTTATTTTATGATACATTTGTGTGACAAGTCAGTATAAAACATTGATTGTAATTTTTTTTAAGCGAAATGCTGTTTGCTTAAACACAAATGTCTAAAGATAAAATAAATGTTTCAATTTGCTATCTTTAAAGATGCCAGGACTTTGTGTGTTAAAACGAAATGAATACAGAAGGTATTTTCAGTCACCCTTAGTTAATGAATACTGAAGGTTGTTGTCTGTATCTAGATAGGTTATAAATCTGAATAATGTTTTGTTTTTGTTTAGGTCATAGTCATACCACCACAAGAAGTATTTATTCCTCTCGCTGCTTATGGAAAAACAAAATTAAAAAAATAGGCTACACCAATTTCATATTTTAATGACATATGGAATGTCTTTTTGGGCACATACCATTTGTGTAATATTGATAATTTTTTATAGGCCTATAAGTGGAAATCAGGTTTGTAGTATGTAAGATACATTTTTGGAGAATTATCAGCCATAAGTAAAAAGTAGTCATCCAAAAAATTACTCAAGAGTAAAAAAGTATTCGGTGAAAAGACTACTCAAGTAGTGAGTAACTGATTGATTGTAATGTCTGATTTATTTTTTAGAAATGATGTAATGATGTTTTGTCAGACAAAAATATAAAATAAAGTGGAAATTTTGGTATTTACCACAGAGCCCTGGAGGTGCCACGGAAGAGAAAAAAATATGAGGAGAGCAAAAACAAACTTAACCGTGAGAGCACCGATTAATAAATCTAATACATGTATCATACAGCCACTTTGAAGCCCAGTATGTCTCTTGCAGCTCAAATAAAGCACAACAAACAAACAAAATCATCATAGTTTACAGGTGAACTGTCTCCTGCTCACTGGACGACGTCTAACCGTCAGACTTTTATACACTTTAGATCTCCATAAACATAATTAACAGCATTACAGTCACAGTTCGGTAATAACGTCGCTGATCACCCGTTGATCGCTCAGGCTGTTTTTTTACGCACGGTCACATGGACAGAAACAGCCTTATTCACAGACATCACTGAAGTCTAGTCGCTGAAGTCTGTTGGTTGATCAGGACATAATGGTAAATCACATTTATTTCTGAATCCAGAGTGAGCTAACGGGTGATCTCACCGGTGAAGTGTGCGCATCTGCACCCAGCTGTCAGCGTATCAGCGGGAACCAACTTCCAGAAATTTAGCGACTTTATTACCGGTGGTGAAACGGAGTCATGTCATCACTGTTACTACGTCTGATTGGTGAAACTAATGTGTAGAATAAATGGTAAAAAAAAATAAAAGTAACGAGTCGAGTGTTGCCCACTGTAGCGGAGTAAGAAGCGTTTCTTCTTTACAATACTACTCAAGTAAAAGTAAAACGTATGGTGCAATAAAACTACTCTTAGAAGTACATTCTTTTCAAAAAGTTACTTAAGTACATGTAAAGGAGTAAATGTAACTCGTTACTACCCACCTCTGCTCGTGCAGCACAGTGGACAGGGCCGCGTGAGGTCTCGAGTCGTGACACGCTTTCTTTGTGCTCGCGCGCTGCCTCCCTGTGGTGACAGCAGTGAGGCACGCGCGGTTGCCAAGGGACACGACTGACAACAGACGGCGGCTGCAACAACAGTTGAAGAGCAACCTGGACAAAGAAACCTTTGAAAGTAGCAACTAAAAACATTATAGTGGAAGAAATTATCACTTTGAATTGTTCTTTTGTCACATAGTAGGGGCATAACAGTTACATTTGTTACATTTTAAAGGCTTAGTAGTCATTAGTAGACGCTGAGTTAGGAAAATGTCGAGGATTCTTCATACAGTTTTGTCTGAGATAGGCTGGGATGAGCGCTTTGCTATCCCTGAACCCAACGCTGAAAACAAAACTTTGATAGAAGAGGTGAGTGTGTGAACGTTTTAGCCGACTATTATTTTCTGCTAACTCAAATAAAATCGTTTATTTTAGAGATGGTAACCGAGAACTGAACTAGCTTTGCATTAGCTAAATGTTTGACATTAGAGAAGCAGACTTTAAACATTTCTAGTGTAGGTTAATTTAGATTTAGTGACCATCAAAAATGACCCTGTTGCTTAAAAATAATACGTTTCAGTACCTTTAGCCAACTGGCTGTTAACTGTTACACTAGTATAGCCGAGTTATATTTTTATTTATAATTATTGTGTTTATATCTTTTATATTTCTATCATGCCAAACATCAGGTCCATCTCATGGTAGCACAAGACACTGTTTTACAAACAAGGAGCAAAAAAGTTAGTTGTAACACGAACATCTCTCTATGTAGAAAAATTACAAATGGTCACTGAAAAGAAGAAATATTTTTTTTCAAATTTCTAAATTATCATGCAGTCATACCATCAAAATCTTTTATTACATAGACTGACTACTATATGGGCTTCATCAGATGAGATTATATAATGCTTTATTTTTCTGAACATTTACAGTAAATTGGAAAAATTCTACATTTTTATTATATTGTAATATTTAGCCTACATTTATGTAAGCATCAACAAGTAGCCCCAATAGCTGGGGATCTGTGTAATAAGTTTTATGTTTAGGTTTTATGTCAACACACAATGGGCTGTTTAAAAAAGTGCTCCAATGGTAAATCTGTTCACATACCATCATGAGGCAACTACAATATTTGTAACTGCATGTAATAATTTACAACCCTTTTAGACAGTTCCAAAGAACAACAAACATGCTGTAGACAATATATATGCTGTGTTTTTAAACTGATGACTTCCTTACAATAGATTCGTAAGAAAGACGCGGAGTTGGTGCAACTGGAACACAAACTTGAGAAAAACAAGGATGAAAAGCAGCTAAGGGCTGAATATTTCAAAAATGCTAAACAAGAGGTGGAACATACAGAGGTAGGGTTCTCAAAATACATTACTGATGTGTCAGATGGATATGTGTCTCTTCTAATAACTGGGTTCTAGTCAAGTATTAGGGTATGTTCTTAATTTCTCATTTTAATTTTCTGTGCATATAGGCACTGTGCAAAGCCAAAGAAAGAGAGGAAGAGTTGGAGAGACACCTCACAGCCCTTGCAGAAAGAGAGACAGGCCGTCTGGCACAGGAGACTGCTAAGATGAAGAATGAGCTTCAATCCCTAACGGAGAGGAGGAACATGCTAGAGGTCTATGCCATCACCAACATGTATATAGAAATATAGACACAATGATAACTGTTGGTGCCAAAATGTGCTATTTAAAGTATTGTCATTTCTTCAGAACCACATCTTCAAGGCCAAACATAAGCTAGAAGAGTTTAGGAACCAGATGAACTGGGACCAGCAGACCATGAATGCTTTTTTGGATGAGTCTGCATGTAAAGATGAGGATACAATGGCCATCATCAAGTATGCTCAGCAAGACGAGCAGAGGATCAAGGTAAAGTTAAATACAAATGGACTGTTTGTTTTTTTTACAGCTCTGACTTATCCTGATCTAACACCTTTAAAATCTCCTCATTCAGGCACTCACTCTGGCTATGGAGAAGAAGACCCTGGAGGCCAATGAAAAGCGCAAAGTACTTGACAAAGAATTGACTGAGACTATATCTGCACAGGTACAGTAAGAAAATACTGCACATTCTCTCTGTTAATGTGGCAGATCATTGTCTATAGCATCAGTTAAAAAGAGTTTGTTATATATTTTCACATTTTGATCAAGTTGTTTTCAGTGTGATAATTTTTTTTATCACATTGAATACATTATATTTATATTTTTTATTGAGAGGAACATTGAAGATTAAAAAGTGGTCTCTGTGTCCTTTGCTAACAGATTGCTTTGGATAAGACTACAGAGAATTTGCAGCAGGCCCATCTTGAGACACAGCAGCTCATCCACCAGTGGGAAAACACCATCAAGCAGATGAAGCATCGAGATGCTGACATGCATCAGTGTGCACTGGTAAAGGCTGTAACCTTGTATTTCTGCTGATAAAAGACATGCTGACTTTAACAAAGTAATGCTGATTTTAACATATTAACACATGCAAGTTCTGAATATTAAAAATGTCACATACAAATGTGAAACACGTCACATACACTGAATTGAGTGCACTTGAGTATCACCAAGGTTTTTTTTATTTCTGTTTCGTTCACTCATCCTTGCAGCAACTTGCTGAAGCCAACCAGAGAATCAGAGAAAAGAATGCTACCATTACAGAGAGGAGGCACTTGCTGGATACTCAGAAGAACAACAACAAGGAAACTGAAAGGAAGATAACCATAGCCAAGCAACAGGGTGTAAAACTGAGGCAAGATCTGAAGGAGCAGGAGAAAAATTGCAGCAGACTGCAGGATGAGGTCATCTTTTTAAAGTTTGCTGAATGTGTACAATAATGTTACAATAAATCATAATCCTCATCTGAAATCTAGTTTCATGTTGTAAGAGTGAATTAATTCTTTTTTGTCCCGCAGCTTGATAGTTGCAAAGGCACACTGGACCGAGCAACCACCGATGCAGAGTCTCTGACGTCTAACATATCAAAAATGAAGAAAGACATCCAGGATTTTAATAACAAGTCAGTGAAAACATACAGCTTGTAAACCACTAACCATTTAATGCTTTAGTACATGAACTCTGTGTGTATGTTGTAGACTCAAAGAGGCCAGGACGTACAACGCTGCGCTGGAAGAGAAACTAAAAGTTGTGACTCAGACTGCTCTTAGTGAGGAGGAGCGAGCAGCCCAGATGGACCAGTTCCTCAAGGACGAGGAACAAACAGTCAAGGTAAGCTGCCTATCGACCCTGAATGAGCTGCAGCATGAGATCATCCTGAACAGGTACTCCAAGAATTACAGTTAATCTGAAAACTCATCTGGGCTCTAGCTTCATATTTTAAGGTTCAGTGAATTAAGTCTCTTTTGTTCAGAAGTTACTTTGCAAAAGGATCACTGGATAGAGCAAACCTTCCTTGAAATATTTTTTAAAGTACTCATTTATTTGTACAGTATACCTGGATTATATTCATGTCACAATATAATGATGGAGTGAGCTATCACATCATTGTCAGAAATATTTTTTCCACATGAAACATGGAATTCTAGACTGAGTAAAACTGAACATAAACATTTTACTTTCAATGTTTTTATGACATTGCAGTGGCATCTATGGTTATACCTTAAACAAGTAAATTCAAAGGTGAATTCTACTTAAAGAGACACCACTTGCTCCTGGCAGTATATTTGCAATACTTTAATCATATCTGTAGACATTGTAGACATTGATATGTTTCCTTTGAGAAAAATTCCCAAACAAATTCCCAGTGTATAATCATAAAAAAAGTAGTGAATATGATTGGATTTGAATGTGTTACTGTCAAAACATCTAACTTACATATGTATGATAATGTATTCTTCCTGATACCACCCATGTGTGCTGCAAAGCCTCGTCACAATAATACTAAAATAATCTTGGTGTGTAGCCTGTGCAGTGAGCAGAGCACATACATTACTCACAAAAAGTTAGGGATATTCGGGTGAAATTTCAGGATGAACCTAAAATGCACTATAACCTTTACAGATGAACTTAATGTGACCTTCCCTAAACCTTTGAATGCACATGTCCAACTGTTCAATATTTCAGTACTTTTTACACAACTTGCTGTTCTCTAACAAGGAGCTTAACGGCAAAATTCACAGCAGGTGTTTGATCCA
>JAUMHL010000010.1:6742844-6771471 GCA_032362345.1 Sandelia bainsii
CTTTTAAAAAACAGTTGTTTTCAGCTACAATAGTCATTTACAATATGAACAATGTCTACACGTTCATTCTGATCAATTTAATGTTATGAAATCTGCTTTTCTTTCATACAGGCCAGATCATAAATAAATGACAATTAAAACATGAATACACAAGTGTTCAACATGAAGGAAAAGACAAATGTTAGTCCAACTTGTGCCATCTAGAGCCAAGAAATGTAACAGCAGGAGGTTATTTCTTTATTGTGTCACTATCCTGTACTTCGGCATTGTGATGAACCGGTCGGACAATGATGAATGTCTTTCACCTGGTTACAAGAAGAATTTTTCTGACATGAGAACATTGCGTGACTCCAAGTTTGCAGATAAACCACAGACTGCTCAGATCATTGAGCTGTTGCAGTGTAATGTCTGTGGGTTGTGTGTTGTTGGAAGGTTTGGAGAAAAGCTTCTTTAAAAATACAAAATAATAATTCCTCACAAACTGGGCTACTGAAATATACCCAGAGTGATGGTAAAGTTATATTTAAGAAACACAACATGTAATAATATTATAATATATTCAAAATGAAGAATAAAAGCCCTTAAACAAGGCACTTAACTTAAACTGCTTCACAGTGAAGCTGCTCAGGAAACAATCTTAGATTACTGCTGGTGTTTTACATTTGTACAGATATTTAAATATGAATATTTATTCATGCTGTGAAACTAACAAAACAGACAAAAAGTAATCGTCCTTCATCTTCACAAAAACATAAAATGTGAGCTTGAGCTACATATTTAAGTCCTGCAGTTTGATTAAATCCTCATAGAAGATATTCGTTTATCTTTGTAGAAAAGTATATCATGTCTACAGAAGCTGTCTCCTCGGAGGTAAGTCATTTGAGATGTCATGGCTTTTTTTAACTCGACCTGGCAGATATAATCCTCACAAATGTTGTGAGCCTGCGCCTCGACGTTCAGTCCGTGCAAAGCCCTGTTTCTTCAGGACTGAGGCCTCAGGGAAAGAGCAGCACGATAAACAACGGAGTTTGCCTGAAGCTCACGGCTTTTTACCACCTGCTTGTGGTTCTGTCTCTGTGTCGAATTCAGTCAGGCAGCAGTAGAGCAGCATCTGGGTGTATCTGGTGGCAACAGCTGGAGGAGGCAAAGATGGACGGTGTGGGAGGAATGGGAAAAAATGCAGGGAGTGAAGAGATCAGTCACAGCTTACACTGCTAATCCAAATGATTAATTCTGTAGTTATAGACATTCTACAAACTCAGGGAAGGGTGTCAGACTGTGTTATGATAAACAGTAGTCTCATGTTTCATATTTCATTATTTAAAACTAGAAATAAAGCTCAGTATCTCAGTGCGGAACAGTCTTTCTTTTGTCACTTTCTCTTCACATGTTTGAAGATGGCTAACCGACCAAGCAAAGGCCAGCATATAACTGATAGTCACCTTAAAATTAAATTAAAACGCACATCACAAAATAATACATTTTCTGTACATGGATATCTGAGTATATACCTTACCATTTAATTTGCATATGAATTTGGGCCTCCTTTCCTCAGGTAAGTATATGGTCACAAAATAGACCGGCACCCCAGACAAAGCAATGCCAATTCCAATGAGAGAATTGATGGTGTCTCCATACAGAGGTACAATGACTAAGAACAGGCTGCACAGACAGTAGATGAAGGGGAAGAACAAGGTCAACTGTGGAGAGAAGAACACACACATCTTTTCAGTTAGATACCACAAAGTGTTGTACATGCTCAAGTGCAAATATGCAACTAGGCAGGATGATGAAAAGAATTCACAGAGGACATTGAGCTGAACAAGTCAGAGCACATAAATAACCATCCTCATGATCTAGTTTCTGTATCTTCTTCAGTTGACTAGGCTTCTTAGTGTTTTGTGTAAAGTATAGGTCAGTATCAATATATGTCAAAATATGTCTTAAGTAAGCAAATAACTAAAGCATTTCCAAAAACCCAACATTATCACCCTGAGGAGGATGTTTGATGTTTTTTTTCAGCTGGAATCATTCACTCTGCATGTACGTATACTGCAGATGCATGTGGACAGACATACTCTACTTTAGAGCTGTAACACCGTCCATACTAAAAAAAAGAAACTCACCTAAATCATCACTAGTGCAGCAAACTGGTTTAAGAAGTCACACAGTTAGTTAAATGGAGATCACAGGTTGTAGTATAAAATGTACCTATATCTGAAAGGTCCAGTTACTGTCAATCAATATCCTGAAAAAAAGCTACACCGTGAAGAAAAAAGAAGAGCCCTAGCAACACAGTGGAAAAGTTACAAGAACATTTCAGTGAGTCACTATATTTAGAGTCACTGAATATCCATTAGAGAACAATTAAAGCCATCATTCAAAAGAAATGTAAGAAATATGACACAGGTCTTCCTTAAAAAACCACCCAAGAAGGGAGGTCATCAAGACACCTGTAATAGGGGGGAATAGTTAAGCTAGTGCTTATTTTCAGATTTATATATTATATAATTTACATATTATTATATTATATTCTGTTTCCGCTTTCACATGAAGGTGAATTTTTTTGTTAATTTGTTAAAAAAGCTGAATTTAATTAACCATGATTCAATGTCATAAAGCTTGAAAACTTTCAAGAGGGTGAATTAATAGGCACCGTACTGAATGGGTCAGTATACAGGGATATAGTCAGAAGGGTGATGGCTCGTACCGCCACAGCCAGAGTAACACTACGTTCAGACTATGTGCAACAAATTGCTGGGTTCTGGTAAAGCTGTAGTTCTGGGGTTGTATTGTGTTGAACACATGTATCTACATGCTATGCTGTGACTGGCCAGTTTCAGCCACCTCCATACACATCAACAATGTTGGTGCACCAGCGATTTGTCATTTGTAGTGAACGTAGTGTTAGAAGGTGGGATATATATATGTGTATGATTAGTACCTACTAGTTTAAGGTGCTACATTAACTATATACTGTATGTATTGGCACTATATAAAAATATTAATCTGAATAAAAAAACAAACAAACAAAAAAACACACCTTCACAGGCCTGTGTCTGTCTGGCTCAGTGATGCGCAGGTAGATGAGGCCGGCCACAGACAAACCCACATAGAGCCAGTAGCTGAAGCTGAAATAGTTGATGAGCTGGAACACGTCCTCCACACACAGAAAGATCAGACCCATCAACCCCTGCAGCCACAAATAGCACAAGTTACTGAGTGTGTAGTAATTCCGGCCACTTTTTGCTCCTTGATTAGCATATGTGTGTATGCATGTGAGGAATCTGATGTGTATTTGCATTTAAGAGTAAGGTTAACGTTGCTCACATTGAACAGCAGTGCAGGTATGGGTGTGTAACGCTTCAGGTGGATCAGACTCAGGCTGTCAGGGAGGTGGCCCTCTCTGGCTCCAACAAAAAACAACCTGCATGATAATACAGATGTAATGTTACTGTTAAAGTACTCATCACCACATGGCCTTGAAGTCAGTGGCTGTTCAGTATTTTGTGATTACCGTGAGGCAGCAATAACAGAAGCATTAAGTCCTCCGTAGCAGGACATGGCCACTGAAACAGGGATGATCCACTTGAACGGCCCAAAGACTGCATTCCCAAAGGTCTTTGGGGCAAGATATTTACATGTTTTATTAGTCTCTGGGTCAACAAATCTGCTCAGACATGTTTTCAGAAGATCAACATCACACACCACAGAGCAATATATTTTCCATGATTGACTGATAATTCACAGCAAACTGCTTCCATTTCAATTCCTGGAGTCTTGGTTTTCTCTTGGATGGCATTTCTAAGCAGAGCAGGACTATATTTAGCAGCAGAAAAAATTATCTGCCTCAAGTGACTGCAGGAGTCTTACCACAGCGACGGCATCACTGGCCAGCAGAGACGGCATGTCAAGAACCACATAGTACGCTACATTGGTCAACAGGTAGATAATGGTGACTATGGGCATGGAAATGGCAATGGCCACAGGCAGATTCCTGCAACAAAGCACACAGCAGTTAGTGACTCAGTGAAAGACAGCAGAAAGCAGACTACAGACAGTTGATGTGACAAACAATTTTACCCAAATGCAAATCTCAAAACTTTTACAGTTTTTTCTTGGTCATTTACATAATTTTCAAGTAATTTTATTTCTGTACTTGTTCTGTCAAGTTCATCTAAATAATACAAACAATACCAACAAAAAAACAATAAAGATTGTATCTGATGTGCTACAGAGTGTTTTGTAAAAGTAATATGAAGAGGTAAAACCAAGTGTAAAGGGTTCGTGTAGGCTCAAGTCTACATTTGTATATGTATCTGACTGAATCTTCATCTTTGTATTTCTACATGTGTTTGTGTGTTACCTCTCTGGATTCTGAATCTCTTCAGTAACAAAGTTGAGTGTATCCCAGCCAGAGTAGGAGAACAGAGCTGAATAGAGGGCCAAAGCTATGGCCCCAGGATCTGTGGTAGAGCCCTCAAATGGACTCTCAAAGCTATTTGTTTCTCCTGCACAAAGAGAAATAGAAGTTTAAAGCATATGGCATTCATCTGATCAAAATTTTCTTGTATTTTAACTTACCATTGACTAATTTCAGCATTCCTACAACAATAATGAGGAAGAGTGCCATGAGCTTGGCATAAGTAAAAATGTCCTGGACCAGAGTTCCCCACTTTACATAGGCGCAGTTGATGAAAATAAGGAGACCTGGTCAAAGTAGGGAATTAAGACAATGAGTCAACCTTCCTATGCAAGACTTATTTTAAACAAGGCCTAATATAGTTCCCAGCACAGCTTCAGCATTCTTTTAGGTTGCATTATTGCAAAACAAGTTTTGTGACAAGTTTAATTTCAAAAGCTACAGAAGTCTGATCTCAGCCCGTCACAGCAGATCAGTCATCATCTCCACATTCAGTATGTGGCTACAGAAACAGAAACTCACTTTGTGATAGAAGATAAAAAAACATCTGCACTGACAAAAAACTGCAAAGCAATTAGAAATGTGCAGGAAAGTGGACACTGCATTACTATTATTGAATGTAAAAAGATTTAATATCTTTATCTCACTGTTTCATGAACAGTTTGAGTTCTTAAAAATCATACGAATGATAACTTTAAGCTTTTGTTTCAGTCTTTCCCAGCACATTAGTAAAAAATGCTTCCTTGCAGAGAAAGGTCAAGGTGACAATAGGAACTACACTGCAAACACTAGACATCAGTACAGTGAGTTTTACTGCAGTTACAGGCTTTTGCTGTAGGTTTCATTGAGCACATTTACTGCATAACTAAAGGAACACAAACTAGAGTTTACTTAGTGTTCACAGATTCAATTTCAAGTCTCAGTCAAAGCTCATTTCTGCAATTAGATATTAATAATAAACTCACACTCATTCAGACATACAGTAGGGGTGTTTCTTACACAGACAGGCTGCAGCAATGAGGCGCACAGCATTATACGGTGGTTGGCAGGTGGGATAGAAAGACTCTAACAAGTAGTTAGCAAAGGTCAGTGAAATGACAGCCTGGCTGGCCGGCTCGATCAGCAGGATAGATGTCCACAGGCGAATGAAAGCCAGGAAGCCTCCAAACGACTCCAGGATGTAGACATAGCTGGCTCCAGACTTAGGGATGGTGGTGCCAAGCTCAGCGTAGCATAAAGCCCCGAACACTGAGAAGATGCCTCCAAGAGCCCAAATCAGCAACGACAGCCCGTAAGAAGCACTGTGCATGAGCACACCCTTTGGTGAGACAAAGATTCCAGAGCCAATCATGTTGCCCACGATGAGGCAGATCCCATTGATGAGAGATATTTCTCTCTTCATCTTTATTTTCTCTTCTTTCACTCCATTTGGGGCCATTAAGTCCTCACCAGACGAAGCCCGTGAACTTGGGCATATTGTCTGGGACATCACCCCCATCTTGTGCCTCAGGTCCCCCATTAACCCTGCAGTGTTGGAATGAAGAACAGTAAAAACGCTTTAAGTTTGTTGAATTCCAAATAAATATGACATAATTGTTCTGCTTAAAAGTGCAACTACACAACTCCAGGTTCAAACATAAAAGCTGCACATCACCCTGTCAATGTCCAGTAAACAGGGAAGTTGTTGGGATCTCTAAGGATCACTAACACAAATATTTTTCTCTGTACGTCTCCAGACAGCAAAACAGATCTATTAACAGATGCAGTTATCCACACAATAAAAGGCAAATAAGTATAAAGAAGATAAATAAAGTGAAATTACCTTAATTTTTGGTGAAAATCTGAAGGTTTATTGTCTTATTAGCATATAGGGTTTCTGTTTCTCCCAGGTCAGTGCTGCTCCCCTGAACCAGACGACACTAGTGAGATCACATCTGACAGGACAGCAACGGGACAGTTTGTGTTGCAATCCCTGCAGCCCAGCACAACCACAGGATGTTGTGTTCCCAGCACTAGATGACACGTACTCTCATGTTCCCCCTCTGATCTATTTTCAGAGAAAAGTAGACCCCGTTCCTGCCCCCGGAGAGCCATCAACAACTAAGACAGATCAACATGCAGCACACGTGAAATCAGGCTGGGATGTACAGAAGACAGTTTTTATATTATATTTAATAACTGGCTTTGATCAGTCACTGAAACATGTTGCTACAGTATAAACCTGAATGGAGCATGAAACAATGGGCAGTCATTCACACAGACCATATCTTTTAGTAATTGTTTTTTGACTCTTTTCAGTTTTAGTTTGTTGTTGTTTTGTCTTTATGTAGACTTATGTGCGTCTTTGTGGTCATTTTTGTGTATTTGTAGTGGAACTTGAATCCTTCTGATTTGGTCCGCTCCTCTTTTTAGTTATTTCACATCTTTTTGAGATGGTTGTGTGTCTTTTGTGATGTCATTTTGTAATTTTTTAATTAACATTTTGTCCCTGCTAGGTCTTTTTATTTATCCATTGCCACTCAAACACTCTCTTGGTTTAGGAGTGGCAATGGATGGTTAACAGATAAGAACATTATATAAGCTAACTATACCAATATTTCCTTAGAATAATGATATTTAAAAAGAAAAAAAGAAGGCAACAGACAGAAGTAAAAACTAATTACCCATTTTAATGAAGAGTTTAATACAATATGTGAAAAATCCTAGTTTCTGTTGAAACCACAGTTACCCATCAACTGAACATTATGTGACACAATCTAATATTATTAGGTAAACTGACACAATGATATGGTCACTAAATGAGGCCGGTATTTTGCAGAAGGCAATTCTTCAAATATCAAACCAACACTTAACAAAACATACTTACGTTTTTAGGGACCACAGATGAACATATATATACACATAAAGATGAATCTATCATCTATAATACAAAATATGGTACAACATATTTAGGATATCAAATCTGTAACGTTTTTACCTAACTTTACTCGATATGTGTGTAAAGGGCTTTTACACATTGTTGTAAGCAATGTGTAAAAGCAGAATATGAGGCACAGTTATCAAAGACAAGGCAAAACAAGTCCAACATGGAAGAATATCGACCTCCATCACGGTGTATGATTTCCTGTAAGAGTGGCTTCCTAAAATGACCTGCTGTGACTCATTTACCGCTGTGTTTTTCAGAGTATGTTTTTTTTATTGATCCACAATGTACTTTTGAACTAATGACGGAGAAGTAGTGCGTCAACATAATGAGAAGCTCAAGCGCATTTAGAGAACTAAAAGAAAACAAACGGTTATTTAGTGATGAATATATGGTATAGATGGTAAATGCAACCGCTGCAATAGTGTAATTTCAGCACCCATTGAGGAAGTAAAGACAGCATGGCAATTAATGCAAAAGCAATACATGCACACAACATACTGGGCTCAAACAATGACCATTTCTGACAAAATGGTTATGAAATAATAGATAATGAAAATAATTGCTAATTCCAGCCCTGCATCCTATCTACAATTCCAATGTATTTTGGCAAAATGTATATGGATGTATATCTTCTATGCATCAATGAAGTAACAGTGAACAGATAGGTTTTACTCTTATTTAAACACATAAAGGTAGGTTCTCAGGTACTGTAGAAAAGGTTGCACAAGTCAAGAGTAATAAACGGAGACTCTTTGGAGTGTGCTATATGGTGCTACAAGCAAAGGAAGTTTGATTTTACAGTTGTCTTATACTTGTGCAGAGCAACTATGTAGGATAAAAAAATTTTTATTTTAATCTTAGCTCTGGTTCTAATGGAAGAACTGTAACTCGGGAAGTATAAACATGAGTTCAACAAAATCTCTTGGATGAATATTATAAATACTGACAAATGAGGCCGCTACTGAGAAAACCAAAAGCAATCCAAGGACAGATTACTTTGGTCCACTATTTATCTACAAGCAGACATGCTGACACACTCACGCCTCACGTTGTGGGTGTTATATTACAATCTCAACTTCCTTTTTACTTCACGTCCCAGTGAGTCTCTTAGCTCAGCAGTGCAAAGAGGCCAAACAGCAGGGACAAAAACTTTCCATACAGTCACATGACTACAGTCTACTAAAATACAATTCATTCCAACATTTCAGCAGCTATGTGAAGCTGATCATGTTCAGAAACGCATAGTAAGACTGTTATCATTAGCTCTTAAGTCTTATGCATTTTCTCACCAACTTTTTGTAGGGTACGTGCTTTAATACAGCCAGGACCACATAATAACTTAACACAGGTGTTAAACGTTATCAGGAAAGTTAACCCACAACTAAATTAATAGAAGATTGCTATAATAGAGTAAACCTTATTTTGGCTGTAGGTTTTCCAGCATGTTCCAACACAGCTTCTGCTTTTTGCTCAGATCAACTGAGTGTATCAAAAATGTCTGCCTTCTACAAATAAGGCTACATACACACGTGCGCGTGCACACACACACACACACAGTCATGTGTCACTATACTTGTGAGGACACTCATTGACATAATGCATTCCCTAGCCACTTACCCTAACCATCACAACTAAACCCTAACCAAAACCTGATTCTAAGCCTAACCCTAAAACCTAGACTTAACCCTGAAAATACTCTTTGAACTTATGAGGACCGGTTAAAATGTCCTCACAAGAAAGGTACTGAAATAAAATTTGGAAATAAAGACATGCACACGCACGCACGCGCGCACACACACACACACACACACACACACACATATATATATATATATATACTAGGCTACTTTTATTGTTTCTTAATGGTAACTTGAGTTTCAAAAACAAAAAGGACATCAAACCCTGCAACACATCCACTGAGAATGAAAGGGCTATAAATAAATCAATTCATTTAATCCACAATATTGTTAAATAAAATCACAGATTCAGTCAAGATCTTTTGATTCTGATTATACAGAATAAAACTTGTTGTCGATAGTTGATGAGTGAATTTTAACTTTGAAGTCAATAGCTTAGCTTTGTACCTGTGACTCTTCCTACTCAACCAGTCGTTCCTGGTGTTGAACTGCAGTGACCATCTTGATATCACTGGATCCATAAAGAGTTAACTGTAGTGCAAAGTTGGTTCCGTTTCCATTCTTGGTTGTGACTGCTCCTACATGTTCCTGGGGATATTGCAGGACATGGACAGTGTGGGTGCACTGGGTACGAAGGCTGCAGTAGGGGAGGTAATTTCCGGCGGGTACGGCTGCAGACTCATCTGCCTGTTGTCATGCAGCTTCCGGACGACAATTCGGCAGAAGTCTTCATTGTGTCTGTGACAGTTGTCTAGGAGCTGGCGGACCTTTGCTGTGCGTGTGGGCTGATTCACCACAAGTTCATAATCCTCTCGCATCAGCATGGAGCGGGCCAGCAGGGCATCCAAGCTCTGGTTGAGACAGGCCTCTGTCATCTGGGAGACGATTTCCTCACGTCGTGCTGCGATCCACCGGGCGATTGGGCCCTGTGAGGGTGGAGAGTGGCGCAGTGGGGGAGAGTAATCTCCTGTGAGGAAGGAGAAAGAAGAGATTTTCAGGGTAAAATTTAAATATTATTATTTATTACCCCTCTTACACATCACTGGTAAGCATTTCAGAAAGACTGAGGCGTATCAAATGTCTTATATCTAAAGATGCAGCTTGATCTACATCCATCTTTCATATCAAGCATACTGTGATGCCTGTCAGCCATTTTTTGGGAAGCTTGAACTTGGGGCTCATGATAAAAAAGGACAGTAAAATACAAAATGGACAAACATCCTCTTCACCATTAAGAACTGGACCAGGACAGGAGTCAAGACATGATTGTTTAACTGCTTGTACCTTGTTGCTGAAACTGTTTAAGGGTGAGGTTATCCAGCTGCGTCTCACACTCAGTGACAGGTAGGCCATGTTTGAGAGGAAGATTCAGATCATTCAGGGGCCTGGCGCTCTGACAGCCATTCAGATTGTTGAAGTGATCCTTCAGAGACTCTGGAGGCTCCAGAGCATCTATGAATGATGATGGAAGGTCACCTATATCAGAATGAGTAAAAGAAAAAATGTGATGTACCCAAGGGGCAAATGAAGCTTATACTGTATATGCTATATATATTGTTCAAATGTTGTATTTGAACTCATGTAATTTTACATTACATTTATTTATTTCATGTATTTTTCTTGTCAATTCAAGATCACTCACTTAAATATCAAAGGATATTAGAAATCGGACTCACAGCAACATAACTGGCAGTAAGACATGAAATACTAGTTGTGTTTTTATTACCTTTAGAGGGTGCAGCATTGCTGCTGGTGAGGGCGCCTGGCAGAGAAATGTCAGAGCCTGAGGTGGTGCTCTCCTGTAGCAGAGCAGACAGCAATGTTTAATTCACACATACACATAAACTTAAAAGCACATAAGAATACTAAAAGAGTCAAAGTTTAAATGTACAAATGTGTCCCTGAGCATCCCTCAGAGCTTTATTTGCACAGTGTATCTTGAATGTAGGTAAAGGTCACTGACCGGCCAGAGCTTGGGTCTGTCGTTAAGCATGTTAAGCGTTCCCTCTCCGCTCCTCTTCTCACTCGCTGGCTGAGCTTCACAACAGCCTGATCTCTGCCTCAACTGCAGAGGGAAGAAGAGAAAGTGGAGGATAAAGAAGAAGAGAGGAATTAATCACACTGTCAGGGAAGTGGTGAACAAACAAACATTAATAACGTGATACTGATAATGGTATTATACAGTCACTTTGGGAAATATTTGGGAATGATTGTGTTGTAGATTTACTTTGGATAAAACCGCTATTATTCCCCATTAAACTACAGTCAATCCATTATGAGATAGTTAAAACAGGTTTAGACTTTTTTATTTTTTATTATCATCATGAGATATGTCTAGAACTTGAGTCCATCTGTGGCAAATTGAATTGACTCCCACACCTGACCACCAGTGAACTTGATCGGGGAGGATACACTACTTAGAGTTTGCCAAACAACATTTAAAGGACTCAGAGAGCGTGGCAAAAATATTCTCTGATGGGACAAAAATTTATGTCTCTGGGCAGAACTACAAGCTCAGTGTCTGGGGAACACCAGGCACTGCTCATCAGCTGGTTAATACCATCCCTACAGTGAAGCATGGGGGTGGAGGCAGAATGCATAGAACATCTGTGGGGAGACCTGAAGATGGAAACTCACAGACACTGAGAGACAAAATACTGAATTAAGGGTGTGAGTAGTTTTGTAAAAGAGATTAGAGTTTTGTTTTGTTTTTATATTATTACATTAATTAAAATTACTAAAAACACTTGAGTTCAGACTGGTGGGCAACAATATAATTTTTTTTCAGAAAAATGAGAAATAACTACTAGAAAATTTACTGTGCTATTGTTTTACAGGTCATAGATATATGGACATACTAACATTAGATTATTTCTACCTGTACAGTGGCAGGACAAAGTAAGTGAACTATTACCAATTTCCTGGTTTCCTGCATAAATTCACCATGAAATGTGATCTGATCTTTACCAAAGTCACAAACACACCCATTAAACATACAAAGTGATGGTGGAATAAGTCATGGCAGCAGTGTTTTAATAACCACCTATGGCAGCAATAATCTTAAGCAAGAGCTTCCTGTAGCTGTGAATTAGACCTGCACAACATCCAGGAGGAACTTTGGACCATTCTTCCTCACAGACCTGTTTCAGCTCCATATTCTTAGGATGTCTGGTGTGAATGACTCTCTTGAGGTCACTCCATGTCATCTCTGCTGGGTTGAGGTCTGGGTTCAGACTGGGCCACTCCAAAAGGTCCAGGTCCTGAGACAGCAAAGCAGCCCCAAATCATGATGCTTCCTCCACCGTTCTTCACTGTTGGGATGATGTTTTCATGTTGGTATGCCATACGCACTGCATGTTCTTCCCAAAACAATTCTATCTTTGTTTCGTCTGTCCATGAGACATTTTCCCAGTAGTGTATTATGGAATGTCAAGGTGGTCTTTGGCAAACTTCAGTCATGAAATTATTTGTTTAGAGAGCAGTGGCTTCGTCCGTGGTGTCATGCCACAGATACCATGCCTGTTTAATGTTTCGCATATGGTTGACTTATTAACATAGATATTAACCAGCTCCAATGATTCCTTCCAGCCTTAAGCCTGGACTCTGTGGTTCTATTTCAGCTTAATGAGCTTTCTGCGTTGCCTTGTGAGTGAGCTTGGCTGGGTACCCACTTCTATGGAGAGTAGCCAGAGTAACAATACATAATACTACTACTACTACTACTAATAATAATAATAATAATAATTCACACTTTAGAGATCTTTATTGATCCCCACCATACATTTTGTCTAACTGTGGACTGATGAACATCTAAACTCTTTGGGTTTACTCTGTGACTCTTTCCAGATCTATGCTAATATACTCTTGATCGTAGGTCTGCGTTTTTATTAGTCAAGATAGTTATAAACCACACCTCCATTCTTGTTTCATTGACTGGACTCCAGGTTTGCTAACACCTGACTCCAGTAGGTGTTTAGTGTTTCACTTACTTTTTCCACCATCACTCTGTATGTTTAATGGGTGTGTTTTAATAAAGACATGAAAGATCGTGACTGTTTGTATTTTATCAGCTTAAAAATGCTGTGTTTATGTGTGACTTTTAGACAAAAATACAGAAAATTTCAAATGGTTCAAATTACACACAGTTCCCCATTTAGGTACTTCTTTGTATGAAGAAATCAGATATTTAGTATTAGTATGTTAATGACTAGATCTTCCTAGAGAGGGGGATTTCTTTATTCAGCTATAAATTCTGACCAATATTACCCAACATCACAGAGACATGAAACCTAAAAAGAAAAAGAAAACAAAACGGTGAAAAGATTCCTGACTGACCTTTGACCTCTTGATCTCCAGCACGGCCTCCAGAAAGTCTATTTCGTCAAACTTTCTCACCATGGGCTCCAGCTCAATCAAACACTCTGAAATGTCAGTAAACACATCACAACTTTACTGCGCGTCATACTACAAAAGCATCTCAACAACACAGGGCAAAACTATCCTTAATTTCTAGCCACCTTGTGTCAATGTAAGTGACAGCTCTCTTAGCTGGGGACAAAGTCAGAGGTTTACCAACGTTTAGTGAAAATGCTTTTTCGTTACATTTGGTTATATTGGCGTGCTATCAACACATTTGGTGTGGTTACGACAAGCACATTACAGTAAAATTAGTGTTACACAGTTACACAGACTGGGTGGAGTTTATTTACTGCAAGATAATGATGATTGATAAATTAGGAACTTCACTGTTTCTATGACGTGGAAAATATGGTATTTAATGCAACTTTTGTGTGTTGCTGTTCATGTGGGTGCAGCACCTCTACACAATAAGATAAGTTTTAGAAGAGAGACAAACATTAGATGCCGCTATGATGTAGTTTTAATGTCTATTACTATAAATTATTTTGGGTAAGAGATTATCAGTTTCTTTACATGTGGGAGTGGGAAACAACTTTGACAACAGTTTATACCCTGTCATATGTTCCTGAACAGGTGGGTTTAATCATTTTAGTGCTGGTGATAAAAAGGAGTCAATAAAACATGCAGCTACAGATGAACTCAACGTGTATTTTGACTTTATTTTGTCAAGGTACATTATTTAAATGCTATTTTTTTATTGTTCTCTGGAAAATCTGCATTTATCTGTCAGTGATGAGTTATCAATTGTGTTTTTGATAAGAAAAAAAAAATCTTAGAGTCAAAACTAGGTTTTGGTTAACATCGAGATAGATTTCAGCCATGAAGTCCAGTGCAATTAATTTAACGTAATGAGGTGAAAATAGATCATGATTTTAATAAGAACCTGTGTGAAACTAAATCATTTTCATTATGTGTATTAATCGAATATAAAGACATGCATGGTAACTCAGTGAAAAACAAAGAAGGTTTAATTAATGTGACAGGAAGCTGAGACTTAGTCACTGTTTCGTCAGGGTAAAATTTAGCAGTGACGAGGAGGATTTGGCTGTTACTCAACTTGAAGAGATTCACCCCAAACTGTTAAAAAGGTCAAACCAGTACAGAGGAGTGCACCAGCTTTTGAGTAGGCTGAGCATCGAATATTCTGCCAAAAATTAATTCCTGCAGTGCAGTTACTTGCGTGAGCTTACTGAGGAATGAAGGTCGTTCATCAGGGTTGGAGGTCCAGCCACTGGTCATTAAACTGATGAGGGTTTCTCTGCCCGGGATGTTATGGGACAGGCTGTCCAGGCTGGTGTCAGGACGCATCCCGCGCAGCACGCTGAACATGATCGTCATGGGGTTTGTCACCTCTGACCACAAAGACATGCAGACATCAGTTTAGCCCAGCAGCACTTTGACAGCTCACTCAAAGAGAAAGTAAACCGAAGAACACTTTTATTGTGCTATAAAAAAGTGAGTAACCTTCAAATGGTATCTGCCTTGAGAGCACCTCCCACATAATGATGGCGTAGCTGTAATGTAAACATCAAGAAAAGGGACAGTTAAGAGAAATTAGAGTTGCATAAAACTTTCTGATTGGTATTCCCCTTTAGAGCTGAGGAACTTTACAACAACTTAACCAACGAGGAAGAGTAGTCACTGATTGACATGTTGTAACAATTCAAACCTGGTGCCCAAACACTTTCACAGACTAGAGACATTCACACTCAACCACGGAGGAAATTTGATTTCTTATACTTCTTTTCTAATAGCCCCCCGTCTCTGACAGATCCCTGGAATAAGTCCATTACTATCTCATTGTGCCTGACATGTTTGAGTGATTTAGCCTTTGGCACAAATGGCACAAACTGTGTTCTGTTCTGGTATGTTAACAATCCAACCCAATACTGGCTAACTGTCTCATCTTGCTAGACAGGAAAAACTCATTTCCCCACAGCGCTAGCTGCAACAAACATCTACTTTATCAGCGACAAAGAAATAAAAGTGTTCATATTGTCACAAATTCAGTCTAATACTTCGACCTCTTGAAAGATGTGACCATGAAGCAAATTTAGATGTCACAGAAGTTATGGATGCATGTCATACCCTGATCAATGGAGAACACACTTATTGTCGTCCAACCTATTCCTAATCACGCTTTGTTGTCTCACCTGTACATGTCATGTTTCACATCAGCACGGCGCGCCTTGGATGGTTCGTACTCCTCAGGAGGCATGTAGATCACCGTGCCCCCCATCTCCGTGGGCTTCGACCCGGAGCCTTTACTGACAGACAACTTCCGCCACTTTGAAAGGCCAAAGTCTGCAATCTGGACAGAACAATGAAGGAATGATAGCATGTTAGTATTTAGCACAATTTTTAGGTGAATCACATTTATCAATTAAAAAACTGAGAGGGGCTAAAAAAGAATATTAGCTTTTACTAGATTTCACTAGTCCAAATACTTAGAATTTTCAGTTTACTATCATATATAATGAAGAAAAGCAGCACTTTTAAAGCCTAAACCAGATAATTTTGTATTTTTTTCCTGAAAAATAACTGTCAAAATAAATAAATACCTGTATAGTTTCTGTTGGTCAACATGGAAGCTACTAATCACACACAGTCATTATGAAAGTAGCAGACTAGACAACCGCACTCAATGAAAATGACTCTTTCCTTTTGTCATATTGTGCCAAATTATGACTGGAAGACACACACCTTAACATGAAATTCACCATCCAACAGTATGTTCTGTGTCTTTAGGTCATGGTGTAAGAGCGGTGGGTTCATGTTGTGAAGGAAGTTAACCCCAAGTGCAATTTCATAAAGAATCCTCAGTCGCAGAGGCCAAGCAAGAACAGGGTACATCTCCTTCTGTGGGCAGAGACGATAGAACAGGTCTAAGAATATAAATAAAAGTATTGAGAAAACACGTGTTTAGGCGAGTGCAGAGGTAGAGGATGTTTTACACTGCATCAAGACCACAGAACAAACTGTTCCAAAAGCACAAAATGAAGAGAGAGAAACAGAAAACCTATAAGCCAAAGGGGAATTTACCTAAACAGTAACTTTCTGTTTCCCACATTGTTTCAAAGTTTCATCAGTCTTTAAATAATCCAAAGTTTCCCTTTTGCTATGTGCTAGGGCAACGATGTACATGATGAGTGATGCACAAAAAAGACAAAGAGAGAGCTTGTGCTTGTGTGTTTCATTTCATTTCATGGTCATTTTGACAACAAATGTGGAAAAAAAAGAGCTGTATACCATTCTCAGTGTTCAATATGTTACTGTGACATTAAACTGAATAGAAAACAGAAAGATGCCCAGGTTTCTGCATTAGTTCTGCTTTCCTTAGTGAAAGAGGAAAATAATTATACCCAAGAAACTTGTGATTAGAAATGTTTCTGCACTTGCTGACATATAGCTACCTCGTGGAGCAACAGGTCCAGGGAGCCATTGCTCATATACTCCGTCACTATGCAGAAGAACTCAGGCTCATTGCAGATGCCAAAGATCTGGATGATGTAGTTAAATCTGGCTTTGTGGAGCACCTCTGCCTCTTTCAGAAGGCAGTTCCTCTCTCTGCAACAAAGCCACCAATACAGAGTCAGTCTTTATCACCAGACAGTGAGAACGATACCGGAAAAGTAATCATTAGAGTTGTTGGTGTAAACACGGCTACAGGAAGCATGCAAAAAACATGAACTGAAATGAAGAAATTGTCATCAAGACTCCAGGATGTGGATCATCATAATATGATGACCTATGTCACACACCGATTTTGACCAGGCTGCTCAGAATAATACATTTGTTCTACATAAATGTGTAAAACAATAATACTAACACATCGTCATTACACTATAATCAAGATGAATGATAAAACTGAATTATTTGTCATCCCCAAAATGTAACAAAAAGATTTTTTTAAAACGCGTCCCACTCAGCGTTAAATGTGTCAGCAAGTTTCAGCTGAACTGCAACTTCAGGATTATGTCATGTACAAACATGTCCTGCAGCTGCTTCACAGACAGAGCAGTGAAACAACCGCAGGAACAGCACAGATGCATGTGAGTCTAATGTAAACTGCCATATATTCAAGTGTTGATGCTCCGTCCGTGACTGTGTAGTAGATACTGACTTTTCTACATAAAAGCTATAATTTTAATGGGATTAAACGATTCAGGTTTCTGTTTAAGAAGACATTTTAACCGATGAATGTCCTTTTCAGCTGAGTGCATGGCCTAAATGGTTGTATGAGGCGGGCAGGCTACCTTTCTCCAACAGGAGAGTCGAGCTTCAGGCACTTGATGGCCACAGTGGTCCTCCAGTCCGAGTGCTGCGCCTTGAACACGGTGCCGAACCCCCCTCTGCTCAGGTAGTACAGGTCGGTCAGCTTCTGATAGGGGATCACCGCCAAGGTGCTGGTCAGACTGCCAACATTCACACAGCCCACTGCCGCGCACGGCTCCATGGTAGTTTCTGATCCTTTTACTGTCTCTATAGATTTATCATCCGCTAGGTCAGTCACTGAAAGCAGAAGTACTTCTTTAGAGAAACGCAACGCGGAAGAGCCCTCCCAGTCACATACATGCCATCATGTCGCGGAGCGCCGACAGGCTAAGCTAGCTGATGTTAATGTGGTGGAGAAGGGGGTCGGCTGACAGAAAGACACCGATAAACGTCTGCTGACAAAAAAAGGCCGTGGACCCAACGACCCCCGAGCAAATGAAAGCACTTTCACTTTCGCGTGTACGTGCACAGGCTCCGTGTGAGCAGCTCCCACACACTGAAGCAGGACAACAACAGAGCCGCGCGGCGCTCAGCTGTCATTTAAGCAGGTGGGTTTGTTGTTGCTAATGATTGCACACTTCCGGGGTTCACGAGCCCAGGATTTAACAGCTTCACACAGTTGCCCTACATTTTTGTTTTATTATATTGTGAGATTTCAACCATCCGTCAGAGCACATATCCTGAATTTTAAATACTGATTATAAATGTCCAAATATGATTCGAGGAAGTTTAGAAATGGTTTACATCATCCGAAATTTGGATGCGGTTCGTAGCTTCCTCTTCGGCAGTTAAGGGGAAAGTTAAGGAGAAGAGCGTCTTTCTCTCAATTATAAAGCTTTTTATTGTTGTGAATATGTACATCATATTATAGAATCACTATTGACACTGTCTGTTACCTATTTACAAATTTTACAAACTCTATTTTATTTATAAATGACAAAAATCTCATGTTTATAATTGCTGTTCTCACATGTAGACCACCAAATCTAGATTCAAAACCACAACATGTATCCTCTTCAAACCAGGTCCAGATTACCAAGGAGACGCTAAAGAACTATGAAACAATTTCTGATTTGTAAAACCTTTATTCTATTTATGAAAACTCAATAAAGGGCCACTTTGCCTATTTTCTTCTATTTAGACCATTTTAGACCTGACCCAGATTCAAAACCACAACACTTATCCTGTTCAAACCAGCTTTATATTACAGGGAGACTATAAAGAATTAAGTAAACATGATTTCAGGTTTATAAAACCTTTATTCTATCTGTGAAAACTCAATATCCTGTACAATGTGCTACTATAATACATGTATTTTTTAAATACTTGTTACAACATAAAAAGCAAAATACACAAATAACAGTTAACAACAGCTCCTTTTAACATATGAAACCTCCAGCAGAACCAGGCTCAGGGTGATTGGCCATCTGCCTCAACTGGTCAGGGTGAAAACGGAGAGAGAAAATAAGAGCAAATGGACAATAACAAGCAAACAGACAAGGATACGATCACAGAGAACAGACAACAAGAGTCAGACGATCTACTGTCAGCAGAGAACTTATTCCAGAGGTGCAGTAGGAAAAGGCCCAGCTGAGCTCGTTTTATCTCTGAGTACAGATAAGAACTCAGCATTCTGAAAACAAAGAGTATGTGATGTGATGGAGCACAAAAAAGAGTTCACAAATCTGAAACTCTTTAGACCCTCATTGATAATCTAGACCTGGTTTGAAGGTTTGATACATGTTGTGGATTTGGATCTGGACCTGGTCTAAAGTGGTTCACCTGGGAAGAAATAGGTAAAACAACCATTCTTTCCATTCATAGTTTCTAATTCTGAATTAGAAACTTTGTTTTAATAACACTGTAAAGTCTCCTTTATAATCTAAAGTTGGTTTTAAAAAGGATATGTGAGGTGGTTTTGGATCTGGACCTGGTCTTAAATGGTCTACATGTGAAAATAGTAATAGTACTAGATTTTTTGCATATATAAGTAAAATAAAGTTTATTTTAGTTTATTAGTTGTTTTAAAGGTGTTTCTAGATTGTCTAATACATATTCACAATAATAAAAAGGTTTACAAACCGGAGAAAAAGTCAACTGAGCTCAGGTTTCCCTTAACTTTCCGCTTAACAGCCGGATTAGATGCTACGAATCGGACGCCAACTTCAGCCTGGTGTTTCACGGGAAGCGAGAGCCGCCCCTTGTCTGAGCGTGAACACGTCTGTTAATATCGGGAGTTTTTACCAACCTGGAATTCCCCGAACTTGGGGTTTTCCTATGAACACACGACTGGGTGAATAATACGTATCAATATAAAAAAAATTAAGTCTTCTTCATTTGGTTGTGCAAGAACAATTCTACTCGTGATTCTACTACTTACTTTTAGAAATGTTAATAAGCTGTATGTTTCAACCATATTGAATTATGAACTAATTTCGATATCACGTATCACGTGTTATGATAAGATTCTTGACTTTATTGGGACTTTTGTGCTTTTATTTCCATTATGTAAAGTATTGAATTCTCATGTATATGCAGCAGGAGCACAAATAGTTAACAGCAGTGTGTGTATGTGACTACTAGACACTCATTTTAGTGTTCACATGGTTTATGTTTCGTCATGACGTTTTGTAGGTTTGTTTTTACAAACCAGGAAGAGCTCTTCTCCTCCTTACCGAGACTCAACGTGAATGTGAATAGTGGTTCCTGTTGTCTTGTAATCTGAATCGCCTGTGACGTGCAGGGTGTCAACAAATAAGTTACCACATGAACAAGTCAGGTGGCTAATTTGCACTGAACTGGTGTACAGTAAGTATTACTCTCTGTGTGTCCTTATGTGTTTCTATGTTCATTAACTATCAAAATCTCACCAAGACCACTACAGACCTTTTTTCTTCCAGTCCCATTCTTTGTGAACTGGACTGAAGAGTGCAAGTCCTGGACTAAGATGGGTTCCCCTGAATACATAGAAGCTGTTCATCCAACAACTGTAATCTCCTCCTCCATCCAGAAAGAGGTACCTGGGTGAGACAATGTGGAACCTGGGGCTCCCACCCTAGATGACTCCTGGAGTAGACCCAGAGCTCAACCACACTGGTTGAAAGTGAGGGGAAGCATGAATAGAGAACCAGGATGAAGAGAGCAAAGATTACAGTCAGGGTTTAAAGAAGAGATTTATTTTTCCTAAAACCCTAAAAACATTGGTATCATAGGACTTCCTCTCTTTAAAACGCTTACATAACCCCTGTGTGTGTGTGTCTGTGAGAGTGAGCAAAGTCAGTGACAGTCACCAGTATGAGAGTGACAAGTGTGTTTTGCAAATACAGCTGCACTTATCATTTTAAGTGCAGCTGGAGAACATGGAATTACATAAGCATCAAGAGCCCCCGCATGTGGAGGGCTCTCAAAAAGCCTGGAATTAGAAAATATAAAACAAATTTATACTTTTATTTATACTAACTTTTATATTATTTGCATCATACATTCAGAAGGACGTCTTGTGTCTAAAGCAACATTAGATTCTCTCAAAGCCCTCCCACTCATAATACATAACATAAAGTAATAAAGTATGGTGGAAATATAGTAACTGTACTGATGCTGTTGCTGATTCCTTCAAGTGAACTTTGAAGTAGTCATGTACATTATATTGCCAAAAGTATTGGGACCTTTGCCTTTACACACACATGAACTTTAATGGTTTCAGCTCTTCTGGGAAGGTTGTCCATGAAGTCTACAAGTGTGTTTATGGGAATATTTGTCTCCGCTCTAATTCATCCCAAAGGTGTTCTGTTGGGTTGAGGTCAGAGCTCTGTGCAGGCCAGTCAAGTTCCTCCACACCAAACTCGCTCATCCAGTGTCCCAATACATTTGGCATTATAGTGTATTTTCAAAAGAGAAAGGTGAGACAGGATTGAGAAAAAGATTGATGATAAATAAAGCAGTATTGCTTATTGGAATCTGGTAATTAATTTAGACGACCTGTTTCAATGTTATTCATTTGCCTTATCAGAAGGGCCAGAGTCTCATGAAATCTTCCGACCAGGGTGTAATGAGGACATACTCTGACATCACAGCTCACTTCCTGCATGTGTGTCGTAAGTTTATAAGATCCTGACACACTGTCTCAATGACAAGGTGAGAGTCATTCAAGCCCAATTCTCACTATTTTGCTCTTTTCCACATGAACTTCAGAGCACATTCTTTATTTTTTATAAAGAAATGTTTCCCAGCTGTCATCTATCCCTGTCCCATAAGTGCTGCTTCGAAGACAACTATAATGAGGAGTTTCTAGAGAAGAGGCAGATCGGACTGCAGACTTTTCTGCAGAATTTGCCAAAGATATCATCAGCACGTGTTTGTGCTGTGGCCAGAATAGGTTACTGTAAATTTAAAAATACATTTTTGTATTAGTAAGTAAAATAGGTAAGTTATAGTAACTTTTTTCAAAACGACTCCACCCTAAATTTTTAATCTATTTACTCTTCAGTGAAGCTGTCAGACACTAGACTGGCTGTCTAGAAAAAAGTAGACTTAATTAGTATCAGAAAATTTCTCAGAGTGCTAAATATCAGGATTATTATGTGGGTCGAATATGTAGTAGCTTCTTCTTTTGTGCCCAGGCTTTTTGTGAAAGTCTGGAAGAAACATATTATCGTCTTCATGGGGAACTGTTAGAAAAACAGAGAGAAGTTTAAAGCAGAGATAGTGGAGAAGATAAAACTATGAATCTGCTGTTGAAGAAAGTCAAATAAATGTAAGTAGAGGTTTTATAGTATGTGCTGTACACTGAACTGAAATAATTTTCTCCATGTCACTTTCTTCACAAACCTTTGAAGGTTTTTGTCCCATAAAAATGAATCTAGGCTAAAGCACCCATGGTAATGAAGAAGTGGAGATGATGCTCTATAACAAAGGAATAAGGTAGACGACCCTCTAGTCGTCTGATATAGTTTCCTACTTTTAAACTGTAACCAGGAGCTAATGTTACCACTTAATAGCAGTGAGAATATAAGACAGTAATTAATGTAAAATGAATTAATTCATCAATGTATTATTTCATATTCTGTTTGTGTTCTTATATTTGCTCCCTCTTTTTGTCTTTGAGGTTGATCAATCATCAATAAAAGGTTATGAAGCTCACTGGAATACAGGAGTCACCGCAAGTATCCTGCTTCATTTTAAATTCACAGTGTTTTCATATTTTAGATGATTCTATTCTATCTTCTATCTAATCTGTTTCCTTCAGGACACAAATCATTGCACCACTTTGGTGTACACACAAAGTATATGTGTACTGTGTTGCTTTTAAAGGGAAGAATATTTTCCTTTTACTGAAATGTGAACTTGTTCAGAGTAATAATAATGTATTGAACTCAACTGTCTTATACCAGAGTTTGACGCTAAAGACAAATATGTCCAGAAGGTGTCGCTGTATTATCAGTTTCCATCAGTAAAAACACTGTGTCTGAATAATAATAATAAGGGACACTGTGAGCATAATGTTCTGTCCTCATCGCTCTCACTGTGATTTCTCTGAGGAAGAACACACAGTACATGTCTCCTTGATAATGGGCTGAGATGTTTTTCTCAGATTAAAATCAGTGGACATGTTTTCCTCTTAAGCAGTAAGTAACAGTTCACATTAGCCTCATTATCAGAATGAAGAGCCATTTTGTTTCACGTCATTCATTCTGTTTGACTGAACAAATCTCAGACGTGGGCGGCTGTTCAGAGATCTGGAACCAGGCTACATTCATACTTTACCGAGTGCATTTGCACATCATTTTATTTGTTTTGTAGAGTATAATTAAAACATACAATATGAACAAAAACAACAGAATGACAACTGCACATCAGGAAAAAGCCTGCATAGACTAATAGTCCTCCCAGTGTCTAAACATGATATAAAAAATAATGAATAAGTACAAAAGCAAAAATAAAAAATAGTTACAAGGAAATACACCCACATTTGACTTTTTTGGGTTTTGAAATAATTTTCTAACAAACTTTCATTTGCTGGATGCATCTTTAGCTTTACTTGTGATACACAGTGATTTTGTTTACATACAGAACATATAATAATATATTTCATAATATTGCTTATAATAAGAGGAGAGATAGTTAGATGTATCTGTTTCTCATTCAATTCTGTCCAAATTGTGACCCAAGTGAAAAGAAGCCAGAACTGATGATCTTGCTGGAAAGGATTATTTCAAACAATTTTCTGTCCCCTGATGATGATATGTATCTGACTGAACAAACGTCTCATATCATTCACTCATATCAATACCTTACAGGTCTCATTTGAGATATCAGCTATATAACTAACAAAGTCACATTCGTAAATTAAATAATTGCATCAACTGATGATGATTATAATCTAAGACAACTTTACACATGTGTTTACAAGCATTAGTGGGCAACAGAAGAGTGGATCCTGTGGTTATTGGACTCAAGTCACAAATCTACACTGAAGACTTAGCAAAAACAAAAAAGACTTGTAGACTTAACACCATTGAGTTGGACTTGACCCTCAAGGCCAAAGAATAAATCATGTTATTCTGTGTGTGCAGCAAATCCCTTCTTTTTGGCAATGTACGTATCTCCAATCAGCCATCAGTGAAGGTGCAGACCAGCTAACAGAGAAAATAGAAACCTACAGTTCCCTCCAAAGGTATTCAGAAGGGCAAGACCAGTTCACTTGTGTTTGCTCTACACTGAGGACATTTGGACATTCAGTGTCCTTTCAACAGGATTAAGGTCTGATGAGGGAATTTTTTTCCCTCTGATGAAGTCATTTGTTGAGCTGGCAGAGTGCTTTGCTCCTAGCTGCAAGATGAAGCTCCTCCCAATTAGCTTTGATGCATTTCTCTGTAAATTGGCTAACAGCAACTGGCAAGCGTTTCTGTACATCTCTTAATCCATCCTGCTGCAATCGTCAACAACAATGATTTATTGCATCAATAAAAATGAATGAGCCTCTTCCAGAACCAGCGTTGCAAGCCCAAACAATGATACTGCCTCCACTGTGCTTCACAGATGAGCTTGTATGGTTTTGATCATGAGCTGATCCTTTCCTCCTCCACACTTCAGCCTTTCGTTCACCTTGGTAGATGTTAATCTTGGTCTCATTAGTCTGTAAAACTTTGTTCCAGAACTTTTGTGGCTCGTTTCTCTACATTTTTGTTTTGCAAATTCCATCCTGGCTTTCTGATTATTTCTGCTGATGATGTGTTTGCATCTTGTGGTGTGGCCTCTTTATTTCTCCTCATTAATTCTTGTGTGAATGATGGATTGTGATACCTTCACCCCTGCTCTGTGGAGATTATTGGTGAAGTCACTGACTGTTGTTTTCACAGCTCTTACAATTCATCTATCATCAGCTGCTGTTTTTCTTGGCCAAACTTGTTCTGTGTATGTTGCTCAGTACACCAGTGGTTTCTTTCTTTTTCAGGACATTCCACATTGTTTATATTATCAGTGCCCAACATCAGTGCAGTGCTTTTGATGGTTTTTCCCTCTTTTCTTAGATTAAAGATAGTGTTTTTCTTTCATTGACAGCTCTCTGGTTTTCATGTTGAATCAAAGTGATGCTGATCATCTTGAACCTATGAAGATCATCTTGTATATTTGCATTTTTAATCTTTAACCAGTCAGTTCATTGTCTCCAACAGATGTATGTGGACAGTAATCTGGCAAACACTCCACAAAATGACACGGGACAAGAAACAGCACAAGAAAAACTGTCCATAAAGATAAAGTACAAAGTCAGTCAAGCTATTCACAGTGATTATTCCCAGAAGTGTAGAATCAAAACATTTATAAACAATTGAAAAAAACCACGTACAAAAGTATCCCCAGGGCTCCATCGTTCAGGATAAACTGCAGATTTTGCTGCACATACTACACTAAAATCACTCCTAAATAATTTGCCAGCTTGACAAGACTTAAAATAATCTTCGTCATATTAATGCACACATAAAAAGTACTTCTTATTCAATTTTCATTTATCCAGACAAATGTACTAGAGACTCTGAGGTTTCACATAAATAATGGAGAACATCCTGGAGCCAGCAAGAAAACTTTTCCTGCAGTGTGACATAAAGTTGAATAATTGCTTTGGTCTCTGGCCACATTCATGAAATATTCATTTCTGTCAGCTTGGGTGTTAATGTTGAGGGTTTTTTTCCTTTCAAATTTGTGTCTATGTTAAGTATGTTAACCTTTCCACGCCCTCTGAGGTTTTGCCATTAATAGTGACGATTTAAGTCACAGAGATGATTCTGTTGCACAGTCAGATTAACTCAGTGGGAGGCCTTGGTGCAAAATATGTTGACATAACAGCTTATACACGGCAGATTCATTATATTTTGACTTAAATCCCAGAAACAGACAACTACTCCCACACTGTTCTTATTCTAAATTTATATTCTTTTAGTAACTTCATTAAATATTCATCCATCCATGCATTATTTTAACCGCTTTTATGTTAAGGGTCAGAGGGGTGCTGGAGCCAGTCCTGGCAGGTGGGGTACACCCTGGACAGGACACCACAGAGAGACAGACAACCATTCACATTCACACAGATGGGCAATTTAGAGTCTCCAGTTAACCTAACTGAATGTCTTGGGACTGTAGGAGGAAGCCAGAGTACCCAGAGAAAACACACGCAGACATGGGGAGAACATCCAAACTCTACACAGAAAGGCACCTGGCTGAGCAATTCAAACCCGGGTCCTTCATGCTATGAAACTAGTAGCACCTTTGTAATGACAAAGACATGACTATCTAGATACTTTAGCCGATTCCTGCGGTGACTGACACTTTTTTGTGTATATTTTTAGCTATATGTTATGTTTTGCACTCTGTCAACGCAACTTCCAAATAAATCTCAAATACTTTTGTAACTGAAAAGAAGCAGGACATGAATAAGTTGATCTTATAATGTGCCTCAGTTACTTGAAGAATTCCCTGATCTTCCTACATTTCCAAACAGATAGACAGAACTTCCTCATACTTCTTTGTACAGATGATAAATTTGTGCAGTTTCACTGGAGTTTTATACGTGCACATAGAAAGATGTGGTAGAAGCTACACAGGTCTGATTGCCAGAATGTAATTAAGATTCATGGGAGATTTCAAAAATCTAATTGGGTGCATATTTTTACACTCTGAGATGGTAAATGTTTTGTTAATGCAGTGACTAACCATCTGTAGTCTGTTTTCATTTGATATATTCTTAAGCTTTTGGGAAGATCTCAGACCCAGTTGCTTTATTGATATGTGATCAAAACGGTTTGTGAATCACCTTAAATCAAATATCTTGCACAACAGAGTACAGAGTTTATACAGTAAAGGTGCTCAATGCAAGAATGGATTCACAGTAACACCAGCTGGTATGTCTCTAAAGCCTACCGAGGGATCTAATGAAAGACTTGATTTACTGTTTCTACACCAGTCCTATAAAAAGCCCAGATCTATAAAAACTCACCAGGGAGATTATAAAAACTACAGCATCATTGTTGTTCTTACTGTAAACATAAAGCAGATTTTTTATTTTATACAAAGGGCATCTTAAACTGTTATTACCATTTCATTTGGGTCTTCAAGCACACTCTAAATCTGAAGGTTGGATGCCATAAGGAACTGATAAAACCTTTTTGGTGCTTTTTATTCTTCTAGCTATATTTAGTTTCCTGGCAGAAAGTGGGATTCAAGTAAAACATATTCTGTTTGTTTCCAAGTGTTTTATCTTGCCCATCACCTGTTTTATATTTTGAGCTTATTCTGCACCTTCATTAAGGCTATTTGAAAAAAAAAAAAAAAGCTTAACAAAACAATCCACCACTAACTCTGACCTGACAGTAGACCAGTAGACCTTTGTCACAGTGAGCCACCATTACGTGGACCCTGAAACTGAAGCAGCTAAATGTAATTCGTCATCACAATTTTATTAGCTGCATTTGTGCTTTTCCTACAATGACATGTTAAAACATTTCCATAAAAAGATTTACAGTATCAGTCCCATCAAGATTTTCTCCCTGGGTTTTTCTTGTGTCTTTATGTTTATTTAATTTTAGAGCACAGTAGATCCAGGTCTTTGTGCCCTCCATTCACACACACAAGACAAAACAAGGTGAGAGTCAGTCATAGAAACTGCAGGTAACCATGGCAACTGCAGTGATGCTTCAAGCTACAAAATAATGACTGTTACATATATTTTCATCCTGGTTATGTATTGTACTCTGAGTAGACTTTCCTCAATGAGTAGGATACTTTGAAACACCAGACTGTCCAGTATGATGTTAATGAGTTAACAAGAAGCAGAAGAATAAATGACATCATTTAATGGCTGGAAATCAGTAAACCCTCAAAGAAAAGAGGTAACAAATTGATTTAGTATGTCACATTTACAAGGCTGGGGGCTTTGCATAGTTTATAATCTTTGTTTTCTGTCTAATATATAAACTCACTGCAGTGACAACGCCTTTGACTTAATGCTATCCTGAGGAATATGGATTTCTGTTGTGTCTCCCCCATCACATCAGTCATGTCAGATCACTTTCTCATAAAATTATGTGTTAGTTAGTTGTTATTAACTTGTCCCCTGAGTAATAGTGCCAATGTTTTTACCTCCCAAGATATCAGTCCTGCAACTTTCATCTATCTCACTGGATGATTGCCATCAGTTCTGGACCAACTGAGTCTAACTATAGACTCTGCTGAAAATGATACCAGTCACTTCAACACAGCCTCATCTGATCTCCTAGAATCACTTGTGCCTTTTACTATCAAAAGCAGAAGATTAAGGCGATCTACACCCTGGTTTACTGCAGAAACCCGTGCGCTTAAACAGACCTGCAGGCAACTGGAACATACAGCTCTGGAAAAAATTAAGAGACCACTGCAAATCAAGACCTTGTCATGGCCAGCCCAATCTCCAGACCT